>NW_026507654.1:0-22222 GCF_026875155.1 Cherax quadricarinatus
TTGGGGGGCCTCCCTGTTTGGTGGGTCACACTCCCTTTGGGGGTTTACCTGTTGGGGGGTCACCCCTCTTGGTGGGTCACAGCCTTTGGTGGGTCACCGCCTTGGGGGGTTCCCCTGCCTTTTTGGGTCCCCCTCCCTTGGTGGGTCACCTGCCTTTGGTGGGTCACCCTGCCTTGTGGGTCACCCTGCCCTTGGTGGGTCACCCTGCCTTGGTGGGTCACCCTGCCTTGGTGGGTCACCTGCCTTGGTGGGGTCACACTGCCTTGGTGGGTCACACTGCCTTGGTGGGTCACACTGCCTTGGTGGGTCACACTGCCTTGGTGGGTCACACTGCCTTGGTGGGTCACACTGCCTTGGTGGGTCACACTGCCTTGGTGGGTCACACTGCCTTGGTGGGCACTCCTGCCTTGGTGGGTCACACTGCCTTGGTGGGTCACACTGCCTTGGTGGGTCACCCTGCCTTGGTGGGTCACCCTGCCTTGGTGGGTCACCCTGCCTTGGTGGGTCACCCTGCCTTGGTGGGTCACACTGCCTTGGTGGGCCACCTGCCTTGGTGGGTCACACTGCCTTGGTGGGTCACACTGCCTTGGTGGGAATCGGCCAATGTGTTAATAATAAAAAAATAAAGAAGTGGTGAGTAAATTCAACAGTATTACACTCAAATATTATTCAACACAACATTGTAAACACTTGGCTAATAAAACATATCAAAGGTTTGCTTACACAAAAGTTGACTTACATGCTACAAATCCTCGAATCAAGAGCCGTGCGCACCTAGCTCTTCCTACCACCCAGCCATCATCAATTATCTCAAACCCAGATCTTCAAACGTCCATTAGCAAAAAATTTTTTTTTTTCATTTGGTAATAGTTATTCTTGCCAAGAAACTACAAAGTTTAACTTCGACATTTAAATAAGGTAAACAAAAATAAACATAATCCTGAGGTGAATCATCTTTCAGAATAAAATTTTAGTATAAAAAACTAATAGGTTTTCATGGAACAAAGTTTCTAACATCAAACACTGAATATTCTACAAAGAAGATATAAAATAAAAATATGTATATTTTTTAATTATTTAGTAAATTTTTTATTTTTTTTTTCAATAAATCTTGTCAGAAGAGCCATGAAATCTTTAATATTTAATCAGTAAGTCTTCATAGACGCTCCATAATGTTTACATCCTCTAATTAATTTTCTGTGTTATCTTCGACTTGTGTGGTTACTGTGTCACACCTTCTGTGGTTACTGTGTCACACCTTCTGTGGTTACTGTGTCACACCTTCTGTGGTTACTGTGTCACCTTCTGTGGTTACTGTGTCACACTCTGTGGTTACTGTCACACCTTCTGTGGTTACTGTGTCACACCTTCTGTCTGCAACATAACATTACACCACCAGCTGACATTCTAACTATACCCTGGCACCTCGCCTGGCAGTACTGTTCACTAATTTACAGTTCGTCACCTTAACGGTGGTTTACTATTTCAGAACATTTTTAAAGATCTTCAAACCTCGATTGGGAAAGTACACAGATCCTGTTCAATAAATTCATACCCCTAAAAGTATGATCATACCCAGCATCACTTCTAACACTGAAGAAGATGATTTCATGTCCAAAAGTACTAATCATCCATCCATTCTCACTCTCTAGAGTTTTATTCTCATTATCATTGATTCAACTTAATAATACTTTTTCTTTCAAAAATCCTTATGAAATGTCCAAGGTGTGAAAATGTAGTCAAAACTAATTTCCATTTCTGTGGTTGTACCATCTTTCAAAATGTGCAGATTTTATTGATGGTTAAAATTACTAACAAACGTTCTAATTTCTCCTTTTCTAATACATGACACACTATATCACCCGACCATTCCACAATTCTTATTCGTAGAGTTTGTGAGAGGAGGTATAGAGGTAGTATAGACAGAGATGTGTAGTGGTGGTAGAGAGGTTATATAGTGATGTTGAAGGTCTGAAGTAGTGGTAGAGAAATGTGGAAGGTAATACTAGAGGACATGATAGAAGAGTGCTAGAGAAGTAGAGGAGATGTGTAGAAGTATAGAGTGGTGAAGGTTTGACTTGATATATAGAGAAATTACCTTAAGTTAGTAAAGTCGGGAAAATAAAACTATTCAAATTAGATGAAGGTGGGATTTTATTCGGTGTAAAATGTGATTAGACTGTATGGTCGTGCGATCACATTTAATTTTTTCTCGGGCATTGTTGTAACACTTTGTGGTACTTTAAGCTGGGTGACTGAGAGTCTGGATATGCCACTGGATAGCCTCGCACTTACAAGTAGTTACTCAGTAAAATCTACCTTAGTATATACGAAGTCACTCAGGAAAAACGCAAATAAACAGGCGAGTTCTAACGTGTTACACACTATAAATCAGTTATCATCCAGTACGTACAAGGACGTGAAAGTCCATGAGAGTGGACGACTACTGAGACATGAGAATGAAAAACATTTTCGAGTCAGATCAGTTAAAGATGAGGAAAGCCTTGACTTACATATGACGGCTTGTTGCCTAGTCTTACTAAAGTGTCTTCACCTTATATGACAATTCACACAAAAAAAAACACAATTAGTGTTACAATTAGTATTTCATCTTTTTTCACTGACAGTCGTTTCATGAGAGACTATCTTCGGTATATTTGATGATGTTCTAAATATCTGATTACAGTAACTTTTTCCATCTATCAGTTAGTTTCAGTCAGTTCCCGCCTTATATAATGTAATTCCTCACTCGTCGCAGAATATTTTCTTCTTCCAATAATATTAATCGAGTAAGTTCCATACCATTCACTATTTCGAATTTTTCGTTTGTATTTGACTTTTTTTTACTAAAATTTCCAATTAGGATATTTAATTTTCTTAACCTAATTATTTCTTTTACCAATATTAAGTGGAGTTTACCTGGAGAGAGTTCAGTGGTCAACGCCCCCGCCGCCCTGTGGACCACACCTCAATGGTGGATCAGGGAATGATCAACCAGGTGTTACTGCTGGCTGCACGCAAATCCAACGTACGAGCACAGCCCGGATGGTCAGGTACCGACTTTAGGTGCTTGTCAGAGCCAGCTTGAAGACAGCCAGGGGTCTATTGTAATCCCCTTGTATGCTGAGGAGGCAGTTGAACAGTCTCGGGCCCCTGACATTATTGTATGGTCTCTTACGTAGCTAGTGACACCCATGCTTTTCATTGGGGGGATGGTTGCATCGTCTGCCAAAGTCTTTTGCTTTTCGTTGTGGAAGTTGATTTTCGTGGGCAGTTCGGTACTAGTCCCTCTAGGATTTTCCAGGTGTATTAATCAGTACTCTCCGCCTGCGTTCCAGGGAATACAGGTTCAGGAACCTCAAGCGCTCCAATATTTTGAGGTGTTTTTATCTCCGTTATGCACGCCGTGAAGGTTCTCTTACATTTTCTAGGTCGGCAATTTCACTGCCTGAAAGGCTGCTGTTAGTGTGCAACAATATTCCGCTCAGAAGAACAAAGTGACTGTAGTGTGTCATCATGGGCTTGGCATCCTAGTTTGAAGGTTCTCTTTATACATCTTGTCATTTTCTAGCAGATGCGATTGATACCATGTTATGCCTTGAAGGTGAGATCCTCCGACATGATCACTCCCAGGTCTTTGACGTTAGTTTTTCGCTCTATTGTGTGGCTGGAATTTGGTATATACTCTGATGAAATTTTAATTTCCTCATGTTTACCATATCGGAGTAATTGAAATTTCTCATCGTTGAACTTCTTATTGTTTTCTGCAGCCACTGAAAGTTTGGTGTGTCCACACTGGAGCCTTGCAGTGTCTGCAATGGAAGACACTGTCATGCAGATTCGGGTGTCATCTACAATGGAAGACACGGTGCTGTGGCTGACACCCTTGTCTATGTCAGATATGAGGGTGAGAAGATGGGAGTGAGTACTGTGCCTTGCGGAACGGAGTTTTTCACCGTAGCCGCCTCAGACTTTACTATGTGACTTACTACTTTGGTGTTCTGTTTATAAGGAAATTATAGATCCATCTACTAACTTTTCCTGTTATTCCTTTAGCACGCATTTTGTGCACTATTACGCCATGGTGACACTTGTCGAAGGCTTTTGCAAAGTCTGTGTATATTACATCTGCATTCTTTTTATCTCTAGTGATCTAGGGGACCTTGTGAAATTAAGGACCAATGTGCAACATCTGGGTATCTTTACTGTAGAACATTTAGCCATCAGTGGCTTTATCAATACAAATTCCGGACATAACTTGAAGACAGGAGAATATATTACAAGAAAATGGAATGGTAATCAGTTCCTCAACCTTTGGAAGTAGGTGCGAAGGCACCGTAAGTTCATGGAGATTATAAAGCAGAAGCAAGGAGCCGGCGCTTTTATATTTACGTAGGTGGAAAGGGGACGGTAGCAGACGAGGGCATAGTCACTGGTAGGCAGGATTTCCCAGTAGAAGTAGGTCATACCCAAAGAGATGGTGTAGTTGTAGTAGTAGTTGATCGTAGTCGTGAAGGTTTATGTACATATCCTCAGAATCAACTCAGACAACTACTACAACAACTAACCATCTCTTTGGGTAGGACCTACTTCCACTGGGGTATCCTGCCACAGTGAATATGCCCTCGTATGCTTACACGTCCCTTTCCCACATGACGTTAGTTATAAAAAGCGCCAGGCGGTCTTACTTCTACTTCAGAATCTCCACGACTAGGTGCTCATCGCACAACTCCAAGGTTGAGGGAACTGATTACTCGCATACTTCTGTACATAGGTTTTACTGTCTTCAAGTTATGGTCCTGGAATTTGTATTGATAAAGCCCACTGGATGGCGTGACGTCTACAGTAAAGATACTGAGATGTCTAGGATGTTGACAATGTGTCTTAATTTTTTTCTTTTCGGGATTGTATACCATTAGTGTACATCTAGGACCTTGTCGTAGTGTTTCTAGTAGTTGGGACAGCCAGGAGCGACCTGCTCTAAACACATGCTGCCTGGGTTGTGTAATTGAGGGTATCTAGATGTGGTGGCATTCTGCTTCTAGGATCCTTTCAAAGATTTTTATGATATATGGGATGTTAGCGCTATCGGTCTGTAGTTCTTTGCTATTGCTTTCCTGCCCCCTTTGTGGAGTGGGCTATGTCAGTTTTTTTAGTAACTGTGGAACGACCCCCAGTGTCCATGGTCCTTTCTAGGTGCTAAAAGCATGTGATAGGGGCTTCTTGCATTCGATGAACTCCGGAGTTCCTTGTGTCTGGGCCTGGGCATGAGCATTCATTTATGCTGTTCGATGTCTTTGGCGTCAAGAATAGCATCTGTAGGCTGGGGTTTACCAAATTCTGTGGCTCTCTCATAAAAAATTCATTTAGATCTTCGACTCTCAGTCTGGTTAGTGGCTTGCTAAAAGACTGAGTCATATTGGGACTTGAGTAGCTCACTCATTTCCTTGCTGGTCATCTGTTGGTAGGTACCCATCTTGTTTAAGTAGGGGCCAGTATCGGATGTTGTTCTCGACTTTGATTTGGCATAAGAAAAGAAATACTTTGGATTTCTTTCGATTTCACTTATGGCTTTTAGTTCTTCCCGCGATTCCTGACTCCTATAAGATTCCTTTAGCTTTAGTTCGATGTTTGCTATTTCTCTGACCAGTGACTCCCTACGCATTGCAGATATATTGGCCTCTTATACACAAAATGTTGCATAACTGTGGCAGTGAGACACGTCACTGGTGGCAGTCAGACCAAAACATCGTCATACGTTCCCCTCTCTCCTCATTGCGGGTTATTTGTGTATTGTTTCAGCCACATATAACAAAATCTCCGTTCTTTAAAACCTCGTGTTGTTTATTTGTAAGAGATCCCCAACTTAAACCTATTTGCGGGTTATTTCTACCGTATACGAAGAAAAATAAATTCTTGGTAAACCGTACAAGGAATATTCTCGTTACAAGCAAGAGGCTGTGACAAGACTCTCTAATTTTAGTTGATTTTATTCTTTGCAATGGGAATTTACGAAAAACGCTACTTTTGTGTATTTTAGTAGTAAGAACCACAAGAGGATAAATATTGTGCGAGAGGGTCGTAAGGCTGCTGCATCTCCAGACCTAAGTTAAGCCGCCCCCGCTCCCCCATAGAGGGGACGCCTGGTATATTTCTGTGCTTGACGGCACTAAAATTTTACATTACAGCTGACATCACCTCAATTTATTATAAACTGATTCTACATATATATATATTCCAACAGGAGGGTTCCTTCATACAAGGATGTGTTTTGGTTCAAGATATTGTACATTTTATATTGTTGTTATTATGTCTGGAAATTGATGGGTTCCATGTTTCCCAAGCGTTGCATTACCATGGCTGCTTTAGTGCTTCAAAAACTTTGATAAGAGAATTTGTTATTTTTTGTGAGATACGACACAACCTATAGAGGGCTATTCAGCGTTCGTGTCGATCATTGGGCAATGAAAACACTCATTTCAGGATACATGAAATTCTCTTCAGGAGTGCTGTTTCTGACTAATATGCTATATGTATAATTCAATGGTGTACCTTTGGTCGCTTTTGCGATAAAGAGACAGGTATCCCGTTTTGCACAACTCTGAAGGTATCCCCCGTGTTGCACAACTATACAGGTATCCCGTGTTGCACAACTCAGACAGGTATCCCCGTGTTGAAAAACTCAGAAGGTATCCGTGTTGCACAACTAGGACAGGTATTCCCGTGTTGCAAAACTCAGACAGGTATCCCCGTGTTGCACAATCAGACAGGTATCCCGTGTTATACAAAATCAGAATGGTATCCCCGTGTTGCACAACTCAGACATGTAGCAAGTGTTGCACACTCAGACAGGTATCCCCGGGTTGCGCAATCAGACAGGTATCACCGTGTTGCACAATGCAGACAGTATCCCCGTGTTGCTCACCTCAGACAGGTATCCCCGTGTTTGAATACTCTGACAGGTTCCCGTGTGCACACTCAGACATGTATAACAGTGTTGCAAAACTCAGCAGGCATCCCCGTGTTGCCACAACTCGACAGGTATCCCCCGTGTTTGCACCAACTCTAACAGGCATACCCCGTGTTGCACAAACTCAGTCAGGGTTTCCCGTGTTGCACACTCAGACAGGTAATCTCGTGCTGCACAACTCAGACAGGTATCCCGATGGCTGCCCCAACTCAGACAAGGTATCCCCGTGCCTGCACAACTCAGACAGTATCCCGTTGTTGCACAACTCAAGGGTTCCCCGTGTTGCACATCTCAGACTAGGTATGACCGTGCTGACAACTCAGCAGGTATACCCGTGTTGCACAACTCAGACTTGTATCCCCGTGTTGCACAATCAGACAGGTATCCCGTGTTGCAAAACTTCAGACAGGTATCCCGTGTTGCCACAACTCAGACAGGTATCCCCCGTGTTATACAACTCAGCAGGTATCCCGTGTGCACAACTCATTACAGTTCCCGTGTTGCACTTCCTCTTACAGGGTTCCCGTTGTTGCCACTAATTACAGTAATGTCCCCGTGTTGGCTCAACTCAGGGACAGGTATCCCGTGTTGCACATACTCAGACAGGTTTCCCCGTGCTTGCAAAACTCAGTCGGTATCCCGTGTTGCACAACTCAGACAGGTATCCCCGTGTTGCACAACTAGACTGGTATCCCCGTGTTGCAAACAAGGGACAGGTATCCCCGTGTTGCACAACTCAGGTATCCCGTGTTGCACAACTCAGCAGGTATCCCGTGTTGCACAACTCTGACATGTTATCCCGTGTTGCACATACTCAGACAGGTATCCCCCGTGTGCACAACCTTAGACAGGTATCCTCGTGTCTGACCAACTAGGACAGGTATACCGTGTTGTCAACTCAGGACAGTATCCCGTGTTGCCATCTCAGACCCGGTACTTCAATGCAGGTTGTTGCTAGAATGTGGAATGAGTACCACTATGCAGTTTAATATTCCCATCAAGTGAATCAGATATGGAATGTACAAGTTCTCACATGTACATTAATATCAAAGTTGTCAATAAAATCGCAAATTAGGACATACAAACCATAAACTAGATGACCTCCATTTTCACCAACTTTTGATGCTTTAAACTGATTAAGAATTCCGTTTTTATTTACAGACATCAATATCCTAAAATACTCCAAGACATTAACTTAGAAGCCGTGACGGATGAAATTATCATAAATATCACCCAAAAAGGATGATGCACTCAGAAATTATGTCTAGATATTCAAAACGAATTTTAATATTCTCAGTTTCTTCCCTAAAACCGCAAATTGGGACAAGTTCAGGTCAAATTAATCTAAATTTTAACATTTACCAGCGGTAAAGTTTAAGTTTGCATGTATATACATTTTTTTTAAATAAAGACGATGATATAACGTGGAACAATACAATAAAGTAAGTTTTATTTATTTCTCATTAAAAGAAACATTCTCTACTCTTTCTCAATTAAACCAATTTAATAATAAAACTGCCATATTAAAATTCACAAATTTTAATATCGAGGTGAAACTTCCTTAAGTGAAACTCACCAGCACTAAAAGTCTGAATCCAACCAGAAGAAAGCATTCCTTAGTTATTGCGCATGAAGCAAACAAGATTGTCCGTATATGCCAAAGACTAGAATTTCAGATTTTATAAATGAATCAGCCTTTAAAAAATATGCCCTTCTTGATTGCTTTATTTTTAATAAAGGAAAAAGCGCTATTCCAGCAGGGGGACATAGCTCCAGCGGAAGGGGGGTTGGACATTCAATCCAGTGAAGGTCTGGGTAAGTTCCTTTTTCCTTGGATCAAGAGCCCTCCATCTGCATAAATAGAAGTAATGTAGCACTATGAAAAACAGACCCAGAAATAAAAGGTTCTTGGTTTAAATCGAATATTTTGGAGAAAAGATTGTTTAGAATGTTTCAAAGGAGAAAATTTACAAATGTTTTAAATGAAAAACATTATTTTATTAAGTTTCCCTTTCTCGTTAACATTCTTTCAAATCTTGACAATTACACATATAATTTTTATATGAAATCCAGTTTCGTAAAATTGCTTTTAAAAAACGGCAAAATTGTCAACCATACATGGAGAATTTAACATAATTGCAATTACCAATCAACGCATTTTCGGGTTTTGAGGGTCGATCAGAAAGTCATTCCTCTAGCTAAGACCTGGCAACTAACTTAATGAAGTAGTTGGCAAAGATATTTTTTTAAAACTCAGTGACAGCAAACTTTATGTTAGTTAAAACCCATCATGACGAAAGTCGAATTATGTGTGATTGTCATTATTCAATAAATTAGCAAATTAGACTAATGGTGAGAAACATATTGATTGTTACTGTTATTACCACACACTGTGTGAGAGTCGTGTTAGGTTGTATGTTTTTACCACACAGTGTGTGAGAGGTCGTGTAGGTTGTTACTGTGATACACACAGTGTTGTGAGAGTCCGTGTAGGTTGTTTACTGTTATTACAACCACAGTGTGTGTGAGTCGTGTCAGGATGTTCTGTTATACAACACAGTGTGTGAGAGTCGTTGTAGGTTGTTACTGTTATACCACACAGTGTGTGACGAGTCGTGTAGGTTTGTTACTGTTTTTTACCACACTGTGTGTGTGGTAGTGTAGGTTGTTACTGTTATACACACAGTGAGCGAGAGTCGTGTAGGTTGTTACTGTTATACCACACAGTGAGCGAGAGTCGTGTAGGTTGTTACTGTTATACCACACAGTGAGCGAGAGTCGTGTTGGTTGTTTCTGTTATACCTCACAGTGTGTGGAGTCGTGTAGGTTGTTCTGTTACACCATAACAGTGTGTGTGAGAGTCGTGTAGGTTGTTACTGTTTATACAACCAGTGAGCGAAGGGTCGTGTAGGTTGTTACTGTTATACCACACAGTGTGTGAGAGTCGTGTAGGTTGTTACTGTTATACCACACAGTGTGTGAGAGTCGTGTAGGTTGTTACTGTTATACCACACAGTGTGTGAGAGTCGTGTAGGTTGTTACTGTTATACCACACAGTGTGTGAGGGGGAGTCGTGTAGGTTGTTACTGTTATACCACACAGTGTGTGAGAGTCGTATAGGTTGACTGCGTTATACCACAGTGTGTGAAAGTCGCTTAGATTGTTACTGTTATACAACACAGTAAGCGAGAGTCGTGTAGGTTGTTACTGTTATACCACACAGTGAGCGAGAGTCGTGTAGGTTGTTACTGTTATACCACACAGTGTGTGAGAGTCGTGTAGGTTGTTTACTTTTATTACACACAGTGGCGAGAGTCGTGTAGGTTTTACTGTGTTATAACCACACAGTGTTTGAGCGAGAGTCGTGTAGTTGTTACTTTTACACACTGTGAGCGAGAGTGTTGTAGGTTGTTTCTGTTATACCACTCAGTGTAGTGAGTGTCGTGGAGGTTGTTACTGTTAGACTCTCAGTGTGTGAGGTCGTAGTAGGTTGTACTGTTATCCACACAGTGTGTGAGAGTCGTGTAGGTTGTTACTGTTATACCACACAGTGAGCGAGAGTCGTGTAGGTTGTTACTGTTATACCACACAGTGTGTGAGAGTCGTGTAGGTTGTTACTGTTATACCACACAGTGTGTGAGAGTCGTGTAGGTTGTTACTGTTATACCACACAGTGAGCGAGAGTCGTGTAGGTTGTTACTGTTATACCACACAGTGTGTGAGAGTCGTGTGGTTGTTACTGTTTAAACCCACAGTGTGTGAGAGTCGTATAGGTGTTACTGTTTATACCACACAGTGTGTGAGAGTCGTGTAGGTTGTTACTGTTATACCACATAGTGTGTGAGAGTCGTGTAGGTTGTTACTGTTATACCACACAGTGTGTAAGAGTCGTATAGGTTGACTGCGTTATACCACAGTGTGTGAAAGTCGCTTAGATTGTTACTGTTATACAACACAGTAAGCGAGAGTGTGTGGTTGTGACTTGTTATAGTCACAACAGTGAGCGGAGAGTGTGTAGGTTGTTACTGTTATACCACACAGGTCGTGAGAGTCGGTAGGTTGTTTCTGTTATAAACACAGTGGGTGGAGGAGTAGGTTGTTACTGTTTATACACACAGTGTGTGAGAGTCGTGTAGGTTGTTACTGTTATACCACACAGTGTGTGAGAGTCGTGTAGGTTGTTACTGTTATACCACACAGTGTGTGAGAGTCGTGTAGGTTGTTACTGTTATACCACACAGTGTGTGAGAGTCGTGTAGGTTGTTACTGTTATACCACACAGTGTGAGAGTCGTGTAGGTTGTTACTGTTATACCACAAATTGTGTGAGTCATGTAGGTTGTTACTGACCGTTATAGCACACAGTGTGAGAAAGTCGTGTAGCTTGTTACTGTTATACCACACAGTGTGTAAGAGTCGTATAGGTTGACTGCGTTACACCACACAGTGTGTGAAAGTCGTGTAGAATGTTACTGAATAACAGGGCAAGCCTGAAAATATTAAGCGGAACATATGACTCATTCTCCAGCTATGGCATAGATTCCAATGATATAATGATCAATTTTCCGGCATGCAGGCGTACATGATGTGCAAGTGTAACAGCAACATCAGGGTTCCCTGTATAGTGGGGTTTTACTGCCTTTTTAGTACCTGGCAGAGGTCAGTGATCATGACAGTCAGTGAACAACCTCACAAGCGAGAAACAATGTTCGCTAAATCAGAAACGCGAGGGAAAGACCACAACTTCATAAATTTGAAAGTACCAATATTTGCTATAAAGCAGTGGGGGAGGGAGGGAGGTTAGGGGGAGGGTGAGGGGAGGGGGGGGGTGAGGGGGGGGATAGAAAAGGTGGAGGGGGAGGGGGGAGTAAGGGAAAAGGGGGGGGAAGAAGGGTGGAAAGGGGAAAGGAAAAGGGGAAAGGGGGGGGAGGGGGAAGAAGGGGAAAAGGGGGGAAGGGGAAAGAATGAAAGGGGAGGAGGAGGGGGGGAAAGAGAGGGGGAAGAAAGGTGGAAAAGGGAAAGGAGGGGGGGAAGGGGAGGAGAGAGAAGGGGAGGGAGGGAGGAGAAAGAAGGGGGAAAGGGGAGAGAAAGGGGATAAGGGGGGGGAGGAGGGGAGAGAGAAGGGGGGAGCGGGGAGAGAGGAAGGAGGGGGGGGGAAAAAAAGCGGAAGGAGGAGGGAAGAGGCAAAGGAAGGGAAGAGGGAGAGGTGGGGGGGGGGGGGGGGGAGATAGGAGGAGAGGGGGAGAGACGGGGTGGAAAGGGAGGGAAAGAATGAAGAGAGGGAAAGGAAAGGGGGAGGAGGAGAAAGGAGGGGGGGAATGTGGCGGAGGGGGGGGGAAAGGGGGGAGAGGGAAGGAGGGGGAGGAGGTGGGAAAGAGACAGGGGGGGGAAAGGGAAATGGGGAGAAGAGAGGGAGGGAAGGGGGAGGAAAAGAGAAAGGGGGAAAGAGAAGAGGAGGGAAAGGGGGGGGAAAGGGAAGAGAGAGGAGGGGAAAGAGGGAGGGAAAGAGAGGGGGGAAAGAGGAGGAAATGGGGGGGGGGGGAAAGGGGGGGAAGGAGGGGAGGAGAGGGAAAGGAGGGAGAAGGGGAAAGGGGGAAAGAAGGGCAAAAGAGAGAAAAGGAGGAGCGAGAAAGGAGGGGGAAGAAAAGAGAGGGAGAGGGGAAAGGCGGAAGAAGGGGAAAGTCAGGCCTCTCTGGGCAGCACAGCTGTTGTGCTAGTGATCCATAATTTATACAAATAACAGGTAGAAACTGGTGACCCCAAAGACAGGGACATTGATGACAGTGATACAGCGGGAACCATACAAAAAAGTGCGAAAAGAATAAAAATTTAGGTAAGCATTAGCAGCATCAGGCATCCTTCTCTGGCACTGTTGGTGTTTGCTGATTCATATGTTTGTGGCAATCCGTCTCTGGCACCTGTGGTGTTGCTGATACATTGGTTGGTGTCCTTCATTCTCTGGCACTTGTGGTGTTGCTGATACATAGGGTTTGTGTCATCTTTTCTGGCACCTGTGGTTGGTGCTGATAATAGGTTTGTGTCAGCCTTTCTTGGCCAACCGTGGTGTTGCTGATACATAGGTTGTTGTCTTCCTTCTCTGGCACCTGTGGTGTTGCTGATACATAGGTTTGTGTCACAAATTAGGAAAGTGCGAATATTGATCAGAACAGTAATAAACCCTTAGAGGGACGAGTAATTACTTAATGAGAAATACACAGTTCAATTTCTGTGCCATCTATTTGGTTAATATCAGATTGCAGTACGACTCGTCAGCATTGAACCACGATCACCATTTGCTGCCAGAACAAGCAAAGTATCTCTGTTATGTGATAGGCCAATTCAGTCCCAGTGTCCAGGAAATCCTGCATAGCTGGACGTTAAAGATCGACTCACCTAGAAAGTCTTGAAACCTGAAATTGAGTCATTAGCATTCAGTACCGGGACAGAAATTGGTACCAAGCAACAGTCGAGGCGTGTGAGATGTAATTGTTAGCAAGACTCCGTGGAGTTACACGAGTATATTTAGTCAGCAAGCGTTCAACAGTACCTCGATAGGGATTCGTTGATAATAGTAATACAAAGCTAGGAATTGCGTTATGTCATCAATGGCTAACAAAGCTAAATAGGATGAGGGGGATAGTGTAGTAACGGCAGGTGATCATGTACGGAAGACGTATATTCACCTACACCTTAATGGTGTGAACAACAGACCAAAACTATTAATCAACAACTCAAATGACCGAAAACATGTGTTGTGTACGAGAGGAGAGAGGTGAGAGGGAGGGAGAGACGGGAGAGAGGGAGAGGAGGGCGGTAGGGATGAGGGAGGGAGGAAGGAAAGGCTGGGCAGGCAAGGCGAGGCAGGCAGGCAGGGCAGGTGGCAGGCAGGAGGCAGGCATGCAGGCAGGCAGGCAGGCAGAGAGACAGGGCAGGCAGCAGGCAGGAGGGCGGCAGGCAGAGAGGGCAGGAGGCGGCTTGCAGGCACTGCTATGGATCAGATATACATAGCAGGATGCAACAACCAGTCATGGGTACACAACGAGGGTGTCAGAGTGGGAGCCTGTGACGAGCGGGGTTCCACAGGCATAAGTCCTAGCACCTGTGCTGTTTTTGGTAATATGTGAATGACATGACGGAAGGAATAGACTCGAATGTTTCCCTGTTTGCAGATTATATGAGTTAAAAGGGAATTAATCGAAATGAGGATTCGGCAGGCTACAAGCGATGGATTGCTGCAACTGCTCCATGATGGCTCCTTGAATTTACCCCCCAAGTGCAAAGTGATTATCAAATGGTATACAATACCGACAGGTTGGTAGATAAGACACATAGGCAACATTTAGGCAACTTTATTCCGAAACGTTTCACCTACACAGTAGGCTTCTTCAGTCGAGTACAGAAAGTAGGCAGGAGCAGTAGAGATGAGAAGACGATGTAATCAGTCAATCACCCTTGAAGTCGTAGATTTGAGGTTGTCAGTCCCTCAGCCTGAAGAAGTTCTGTTCCAAAGTCTGGAACTAACTAGTTCCAGACTTTGTCCTGTTCCAAAGTCTGGAACTAACTAGTTCCAGACTTTGGAACAGAACTTCTCCAGGCTGAGGGACTGACAACCTCAAATCTACGACTTCAAGGGTGATTGACTGATTACATCGTCTTCTCATCTCTATTGCTCCTGCCTACTTTCTGTACACACACACACACACAGCAATGTGTGATATAAGTTTACAATGCAGTTAAACTCTGAATATCTGGAGTTAACAAGGAGAGGTATTCATAAGCTGTCTCAGGAAAAATAATACTCCATACACAGCCTAAATCAAATTCAAACCTTCGACCAAGAACCACAAGCTTTGAAACGAAGCTTGAGAGACCTTTTTTATTATCTCAGTAGACCAGTTCTATTGATCAATCGTACGGTTTAAATATGATAGCTATTTTCAGAAATTGCATTATCAAGTTAAGTTCTGGAAGTGTTGAAAAGTTAATCGGTTGAAGCACTCGGAAAATTTACCTCAAGAAAACCAGTATGTCAAATTCTCCAATATCGTTCATATCCTTCTTCTAGGTTAAAAAAATTAAGTTTCATTTAGGCTTTAGGCATATACAATCATTTTTTTTTACGAAGACCTTGAGTTCATATATATGTAACAGGCACATGTATGTTTACATAAAAAAAAAAAACCTACAAAGTAAAAACTAAGTAATTTCTGATCAAGAGAGACTTTCTTCAGTAATTCCACAAAAAAACATGAAAAAATAAAACTGTCACATTTTAAATACTTAGATTCCAGAAAATTAAGGAAAAACCTGAAGAATGAGACACTTATTTAACATATGGGAATATTTATTGACTGATGAATCCACTGTGGTTTAGCGCTTCTTTTTGATTATAATAATAATAATATCTTACTACCAGACTGTGCCATTTTAACAGCTCTACTTACTATAGACTGTGCCATTTTAACAGCTCTACCTTACTATAGACTGTGCCATTTTAACTGCTTGACCTACTACTAGACTCTGCCATTTTAACCAGCTCTACCTTACTCCTAGATGGTGCCATTTTAACAGCTCTTACTTACTACTTAGGATGTGCCATTTTAACCAGTCTACCTTACTACTAGACTGTTGCCATTTTAACAGCTTTCCTTACTACTAGACTGTGCCATTTTAACAGCTTCTACTTACTACTAGACTGTGCCATTTTAACCAGCTTACCTTACACTAGACTGTGCCAGTTTAACAGCTCTACTTAATACTAGACTGGCATTTTAAACAGCTCTTCCTTACTACTTGACTGTGCCTTTTAACCAGCTCTACGTACTATAGACTGTGCATTTTAACAGCTCTACACCTTACTATAGACGTGCTTTTTAACCAGCTCTACCTCTCTACTAGACTGTGCCATTTTACAGCTTACCTTTATACTAGACTGTGCCATTTTAACAGTCGACCTTACTACTAGACTGTGCATTTTAACCAGCTCTACCTTTCTACTAGACTGTGCATTTTAACAGCTCTATTACTACTGGGCCTGTGCCATTTTAACCAGCTGACATTACTACTAGCTGTGCCATTTTAAACAGTATACCTTTACTACTTAACTGTGCCATTTTAACCAGCTCTACCTTACTACTAGACTGTGCATTTTATCCAGCTCTACCTTAATCTAGTCTGTGCATTTTAAAGCTCTTACTTACTTACTAGACTGTGCCTTTTTAACCAGCTCTACCTTACTGCTAGACTGTGCATTGTACCAAGCCTCTACCTTACTACTAGACTGTGCCTTTTAACCAGCTCTACCTTACTACTAGACTGTGCCATTTTAAAAAGCTCTACCTTACTACTAGACTGTGGCCATTTTAACCAGCTCTACCTTAATTATAATACTAGACTGTGCCATTTTAACCAGCTCTACCTTACTACTAGATGTGCATTTTAACGTGTCTACCTTACTACTAGACTGTGCCATTTTAACCAGCTTACCTTACTAACTCGACTGTGCATTTTTAACAGCTCTACCTTACTAAATTGGACTGTGCCATTTTAACAGCTTACCTTACTACTAGACTGTGCCAGTTTAACCAGCTCTACTTAATATAGGACTGTGCATTTTAAACAGGCTCTACCTTACTTACTAGACTGTGCATTTTTAACCAGCTATACCTTACTACTAGACTGTGCCATTTTAACAGTGTCTCTACCTTAATACTTGACTGTGACAATTTTAACCAGCTCTACCTTACTACTAGGACTGTCCATTTTAACCTGCTCTAACCGTACTACTAGACTGTGCATTTTAACAGCTCTACCTTACTACTAGATGTGCATTTTTAACTGCTCACATGACTACTAGACTGTGCCATTTTAAACAGCTCTACCTTATAATAGACTTGTCATTTAACTGCTTACCTTACTACTAGACTGTGCCATTTTTAACCAGGCTCATCCTTACTTACTAGACTTGCCATTTTAACCGCTTACCTTTCTAATAGACTGTGCATTTTAACCAGCCATCTGACCTTACTACTAGACAGGCCATTTTAAACCAGCTTCTACCTTATAACTAGATTTGTGCATTTTACAGCTTACCTTTACTACTGACGGTGACCATTTTAACCTGCTCCTACCCTTACTACTTAGACTGTTGCCATTTTTTACAGCTCTACCTTACTTTCTAGACTGTGCCATTTTAACCAGCTCTACCTTACTACTAGCTGTGCAATTTTAAACCAGCTCTACCTTATTCTAGCTGTGCCATTTTTTTACTGCTCTACCTTACTACTAGACTGTGCATTTTAACAGTCGACCTTATAAATAGGACTGTGCCAGTTTAACCAGCTATACCTTGCTACTGACTGTGCCATTTTAACCGCTCTACCTTACTACTAGACTGTGCCATTTTAACTAGCTTACCTTACTACTTGAACGGTGCCATTTTAACTAGCTCTACCTTACTACTAGACTGTGCCATTTTAACAGCTCTTCCTTACTATCTAGACTGTGCCATTTTCAACCAGTCTACCTTAATACTAGACTGTGCCATTTTAACCAGCTCTACCTTACTAGCTAGACTGTGCCATTTTAACAGCTCGACCTTACTATAGGACTGTGCCATTTTAACCAGCTCTACTTACTACTAGACTGTGCCTTTTAACCAGCTTACTTACTACTGACTGTGACATTTTACAGCTCTACCTTACTTAGAGACTGTGCCATTTAACCAGCTCTACTTAATATAGACTGTGCCATTTTATCCAGCTCTACCTTAATACTAGACTGTGCCATTTAAACCAGCTTACCTTACTACTAGGACTGTGCCATTTTAACCAGCTCTACCTTACTACTTGATGTGCATTTTATACCAGACCCCGTTACCTTAATTACTAGCTGTTGCATTTCTGATTCAAAGCTCACCCAACTTACTACTAGACTGTGCCATTCTTAACAGCTCTACCCTTACTACTAGACTGTGCATTTTAACAGTTTCACGTACTACTGACTGTGCAATTTTAACCAGCTCTACCTTACTACTAGACTGTGCATTTTAACCAGCTCTACATTACTACTAGACGTGACCATTGTTAAACAGCTCTACCTTACTACTAGACTGTGCATTTTAACCAGCTCTACCTTATTACTAGACTGTGCCATTTTAACAGCTCTTCCTAACTACTAGACTGTGCCATTTAATCCAGTCTACCTTACTACTAGACTGTGCCATTTTAACCAGCTCTACCTACTTCTAGACTGTGCATTCTTAAACTGCTCTACCTTCTACTAGCTGGGCCATTTGAGGTAGTATAGAACAGAGATGTGTTAGTGCTGGTAGTGAGGTTAGATAGTGATGTTGAAGGTCTGAAGTAGGGGTAGAGAAATGTGGAAGGTAATACTAGAGGACATGATAGAAGAGTGCTAGAGAAGTAGAGGAGATGTGTAGAAGTATAGAGTGGTGAAGGTTTGACTTGATATATAGAGAAATTACCTTAAGTTAGTAAAGTCGGGAAAATAAAACTATTCAAATTAGATGAAGGTGGGATTTTATTCGGTGTAAAATGTGATTAGACTGTATGGTCGTGCGATCACATTTAATTTTTTCTCGGGCATTGTTGTAACACTTTGTGGTACTTTAAGCTGGGTGACTGAGAGTCTGGATATGCCACTGGATAGCCTCGCACTTACAAGTAGTTACTCAGTAAAATCTACCTTAGTATATACGAAGTCACTCAGGAAAAACGCAAATAAACAGGCGAGTTCTAACGTGTTACACACTATAAATCAGTTATCATCCAGTACGTACAAGGACGTGAAAGTCCATGAGAGTGGACGACTACTGAGACATGAGAATGAAAAACATTTTCGAGTCAGATCAGTTAAAGATGAGGAAAGCCTTGACTTACATATGACGGCTTGTTGCCTAGTCTTACTAAAGTGTCTTCACCTTATATGACAATTCACACAAAAAAAAACACAATTAGTGTTACAATTAGTATTTCCTCTTATTCACTGACAGTCGTTTCATGAGAGACTATCTTCGGTATATTTGACTGATGTTCTAAATATCTGATTACAGTAACTTTTTCCATCTATCAGTTAGTTTCAGTCAGTTCCCGCCTTATATAATGTAATTCCTCACTCGTCGCAGAATATTTTCTTCTTCCAATAATATTAATCGAGTAAGTTCCATACCATTCACTATTTCGAATTTTTCGTTTGTATTTGACTTTTTTTTACTAAAATTTCCAATTAGGATATTTAATTTTCTTAACCTAATTATTTCTTTTACCAATATTAAGTGGAGTTTACCTGGAGAGAGTTCAGTGGTCAACGCCCCCGCCGCCCTGTGGACCACACCTCAATGGTGGATCAGGGAATGATCAACCAGGTGTTACTGCTGGCTGCACGCAAATCCAACGTACGAGCACAGCCCGGATGGTCAGGTACCGACTTTAGGTGCTTGTCAGAGCCAGCTTGAAGACAGCCAGGGGTCTATTGTAATCCCCTTGTATGCTGAGGAGGCAGTTGAACAGTCTCGGGCCCCTGACATTATTGTATGGTCTCTTACGTAGCTAGTGACACCCATGCTTTTCATTGGGGGGATGGTTGCATCGTCTGCCAAAGTCTTTTGCTTTTCGTTGTGGAAGTTGATTTTCGTGGGCAGTTCGGTACTAGTCCCTCTAGGATTTTCCAGGTGTATTAATCAGTACTCTCCGCCTGCGTTCCAGGGAATACAGGTTCAGGAACCTCAAGCGCTCCAATATTTTGAGGTGTTTTTATCTCCGTTATGCACGCCGTGAAGGTTCTCTTACATTTTCTAGGTCGGCAATTTCACTGCCTGAAAGGCTGCTGTTAGTGTGCAACAATATTCCGCTCAGAAGAACAAAGTGACTGTAGTGTGTCATCATGGGCTTGGCATCCTAGTTTGAAGGTTCTCTTTATACATCTTGTCATTTTCTAGCAGATGCGATTGATACCATGTTATGCCTTGAATGTGAGATCCTCGACTGATCACTCCCAGGTTCTTTGACGTTAGTTTTTCGCTCTATTGTGTGGCTGGAATTGGTTATATTCTCTGATGAATTTTAATTTCCTCATGTTTACCATATCGGAAGTAATTGAAATTTCTTCCATCGTTGAACTTTTATTGTTTTCTGCAGCCACTGAAAGTTTGGTGTGTCCACACTGGAGCCTTGCAGTGTCTGCAATGGAAGACCACGTCATGCATGATTCGGTGTCATCTACAATGGAAGACACGGTGCTGTGCTGTGGCTGACACCTTGTCTATGTCAGATATGAGGGTGAGAAGATGGGAGTGAGTACTGTGCCTTGGCGGAACGGAGTTTTTCACGTAAGCGCCTCAGACTTTACTATGTGACTTACTACTTTGGTGTTCTGAATATATGGAATTTATAGATCATCTACTAACTTTTCATGTTATTCCTTTAGCACGCTTTTTGTGCACTATTACGCCATGGTGACACTTGTCGAAAGGCTTTTGCAAAGTTCATGTGTATATTACATCTGCATTCTTTTTATCTCTAGTGATCTAGGGGACCTTGTGAAATTAAGGACCAATGTGCAACATCTGGGTATCTTTACTGCAAAAAGACGTGCCTTTTTAAACCAGCTCTACCTTACTACTAGCGTCCCATTAACCCCTTACCTTTTCTACTAGAGTGCATTTTAACCAGTCACCTTACTACTAGATGTGCCTTTTAAACCGCTCACCTTACTACTAGCTGTCCATTTTAACCGCTTCCTTATACTGATGTGCCATTTTAACCGCTTACTTATATAGACTGTCCCTTTTTAAACCCAGCTCTACCTTACTACTGGGACTGTGCCATTTTAAACCCAGCTCTACCTTATACTAGACTGTGCCATTTTAACCAGCTTACCTTACTATTTAGACTGTGCCATTTTAACCAGCTCTACCTTACTACTAGACTGTGCCATTTTAACCAG
Source organism: Cherax quadricarinatus (assembly GCF_026875155.1). Classification (NCBI taxonomy): domain Eukaryota; kingdom Metazoa; phylum Arthropoda; class Malacostraca; order Decapoda; family Parastacidae; genus Cherax; species Cherax quadricarinatus. Next base: position 20,935 of record NW_026507654.1, read on the forward strand.
CTTACCTTACTACTAGACTGTGCCATTTTAACCAGCTCTCCCTTATACTAGACTGTGCCATTTTAACCAGCTCTACCTTACTACTAGACTGTGCCATTTTAACCAGCTCTACCTTACTACTAGACTGTGCCATTTTAACCAGCTCTACCTTACTACCAGACACAAACAATGAGAACTGCACCATCAAAACACTCAACTAATAACAGATGAGATAAAAGTTAACATTAAAACCGTAATATCAAGGGAGGCTCGACTGCTGACAAGTCGGCTCAACAACAAAGTGTTACGTTAAAATTCAATTCCATTGATGTCAAAAATGATCTAATAAGTTCCTCCATCTATAAACGGAGTAATGTGGATATAATTGAGTGCCTAACTAAAAAACGTCAGAACTTCAGAAAATTAAGCATGGTAATGCAACAATAAAACAGTGCTTTACTGGTGATGGCATTATTATGGTAAAATTATCAGATACGGGTCGTAGGTTTGAAATAAAAAATAATCAAGAACTAACATGTTTCCTCACATTCACTGGTTTGACTGAACCTTGTTAAGATATATCTCAACACATTATCAACTATGTTCACTGCTGTACAATACTAGAATTTACCCTTATTTTAATCCATATTTTCATGACCGTTAGTGAATAACGGTAATTAATACCCAGCTACTTAAATACCAGCGTTAATCACCAGCGTTAAACACCAGCCTTAAACACCAGCGTTAAACACCAGCGTTAAACACCAGCGTTAATCACCAGCGTTAAACACCAGCGTTAAATACCAGCGTTAATCACCAGCGTTAAACACCAGCGTTAAATCACCAGCGTTAATCACCAGCGTTAAACACCAGCGTTAAACACCAGCGTTAAACACCAGCGTTCAGCAGTACTGAGGGGCAGTCTAGCGTGGGACAGTCTATCGAGGGGCAGTCTAGCAATGGGCAGTGTAGAGAAAGGCACTCTAGCGAGGGGCAGTCAGCGAAGTGCAATCTAGCGAGGGGCAGTCTAGCAAGGGGCACTCTAGCGAGGGGCAATCTAGCGAGGGGCTATCTAGCGAGGGGCAGCCTAGGGAAAGGCAGTCTAGCGAAGGGCAGTCTAGTGAGGGGCAGTCTCGCGTGGGGCAGTCTAGCGAGGGGCAGTCTAGTGAGGGGCAGTCCAGCGTGGGGCAGTCTAGCAAATGGCAGTCTAGCGAGGGGCAGTCTAGCGAGAGGCAGTCTAGTGAGGGGCAGTCTAGCGAGAGGCAGTCTAGTGAGGGGCAGCCTAGCGAGGGGCAGCCAAAGGGGGGGC
>NW_026507655.1:0-15531 GCF_026875155.1 Cherax quadricarinatus
GTCTGGACTGGGCTACGGGGGCGTTGATCCCCCGGAAACCCCGGGTAGACCGCTGTGGAACCCTTTGGTGCTTTTATTTATTTTTTTTTTATTTATTTATTTATTAAAAATTTGGCATACATGGGTACAAAAAAATACAGATAAGAGCAGCATGCCAAAGCCACTTATACTATGCATAGCATTTCGGGCTGGCTTAAAAATTAAAATAAGCAATGATGAATCAGTGATAATACATTATTGTAAACAGATAACTATAAAGCACAAATGAGTATTACAAAGACAGGTCATAGGGTTTGCATGCATTGTTGTACATTCAGTCGTTGGAGATTCTGTTAGGTACTGTATTTAAAAAATAATTAAATTTTGATTGGGTTTTTAGGTTTAACATTTATGTGATATAATTGTGAGAACAATTTTAAGATATACAATTTATAAGGTTCAGTTATTCAGTATTTATTTGGTTTTGGGTGAGTAAGTGATCTTTGAGAAGAGACTTGAATTTATAAACAGGTAGTGTTTCTTTTATATTTACAGGTATATGAATTCCAGATTTTAGGGCCTTTTATGTGCATTGAGTTTTTGCATGGGTGTGAGATGGACACGAGGAACATCAAAGAGTGATCTGTGCCTTGTGTTATGGTCTTTGTGTTCTGTTGAGGTTGGCAAGGAGATGTTTGAGGGGGGGTTAATATCAGAGTTAAGTGTTCTATGTATGTAATAGGTGCAGTAATAAGTATGGATGTTTTGTATGGTGAGTAGGTTTAGTGTTTTGGGAATATTGGTGGAGTGTGTGCCTGTAGTGAAAATTTTGTTATCATTCTAATGCAGCCTTTTGTTGTGTAATTAGTGGTCTGAGATGGTTAATTGTTGTTGAGCCCCATGCACAAATTCCATAGGTGAGATAGGGGTAAATAAGGGGAGTGATATAGGGCCAGGAGGGCTGACTGTGGAAAAATAGTACCGTATCTTCGATAGTATGCCTACAGTCTTGGAAATTTTCTTAGAAATTTGTTGTATATGTGTATGAAAATTTGAGTCTATTATCAAGGTGGATTCCTAAGAATTTTCCCTCTGTTAGCTTTGTGATAAGGTGATCCGTTTTCATTTTGTTTAAGAGGGGGCATCTGTAGCTCTGTTACCAAACTGAATGAAGTAGGTTTTGTCAATGTTTAGTGTAAGTTTGTTAGTCCTCATCCAGGTAGATATTTTCTGTTAATTCGGTATTTACAGTATTGGCTAGCGTGACTGGGTCGGGTGAGAGAAGACGTATGTAGTGTCATCTGCAAATTTGTGTGGGTTTGAGTAATTGCGAAGCATTTGGAAGGTCATTTATGTATAGGAGAAAGAGAAGAGGGCCAAGGACACTTCCCTGTGGGACACCAACTGTAATTGGTTGCGCAGAAGAGTTTGCCCCATTTGCCGTACACATATGGCTTCTGTTGCCTGAGTAAGACTAGTAGTTGAGGAGTGCCCTCTTATACCATAGTGTGACAATTTTACGTGGAGCAAGTCATGGTCAACTGTATCAAATTTGCATTAGCTGCCTGACTGCGGTGGAGTGCGGTTGTGCACAGCACCCCTCTGCTGTTTTGTCAGGAGAGCTCTCATAGCAACCATTGGCGCTGAGTATCCGACGTAGGGTGAAACACTGTCGGCGTGGAGGCTGCTTCGTGGGCGATTTCCCCCCTCTACGGCGCAGGTGTTACTTCCGCAATCATCAGAGAAACTACGAGAGTGCAGGATGATGAGGTTTATGGGGATCCCTGAATGGGGCCTATCGTCTATTCGCCAAGGATAAATTCGACGGCTGTGTACAGTCGTAATGACTAAATTATGGAGCATGTATCTTGAGTAACTCCAGCTGTCCAAGTGCGACTCATAGACGTTTCTCGCCACATACGTGGTGAAGTTGCGCATATTCCCCTTCGAGGCCTGACGAGGAGGACTTACGGAAGGTGTTTCAGCTTATGGGTACCGTGCATCTGGCAACCAAGGCAATTGGGGGCAGGTGCGTAGTGGGACGTCCGGAGGTACATTCACCCTCAAAATGAACACTGAGCACCCGATCCCGTTCATACGTCGTGAATCCGGAGTTTAGGACCCAAATTCCTAGTGGCGTATGCTGGGCAGCGTCGGTACATGCAGGTTGTGTGGGATATGACCATATGCGGCGATGTGTGGAGGCAGTGGAGGGCGCCGGCGCAAACAGGCGGTGCACCAGTTTTTCAGGCAGGTGTGGTTGTCTAGAGGAAATTCCAAAGGAAACCGAGTGAAGGCCGTCTGTGGAGTGTAATTGCCTGTGGTAGAAGAGTCTCTTGTGGTGCCATAGGGGCGGGCAGGCACGGGTTATGTGTGGAGCCGAAATGGCCACTTGCCGGTGACGGGGGAGGAATGCTCATTCAGCAGGAGGTGCAAATAGCGGAGAGGACTCGACGAGGTATTGAAAACCTTTACCTTCTTCGGGCGAGATCATGGCTTGGTCCCGTGAATGGTGCCTGAGTTGAAAGGAGAGTGTGGCGGGACAGGCCACGGGAAGGAAGGAGACAACTGCAGGCAGAGAGAAGAGTCACCGAGCTCTTGCGCACAGGTCACAGTAGAGGTGATGTTCTCTGGAGGAATCTTCGGTAGACAGTATGGCGTAGAGAGTGTTTAACGAGGAAGAGGGCGGCTGCGTCAGACTCTATGATGTCCTGACCCCGCAGCAGAGGTCTGGAGGAAGGATGTATAGTCCGTGACAGCCAGGATAAGAGGCATCGAATAGGGGGGGGGGTGGATGGTGACAAACACATGTTGACCCTGGGGCACAGAGCCCTGGAAGGGTGAGGAAAAAGGGTTGAAGCTTTAGAAAGGCCTTAAGTGCATGAACTGTGAAGGTGATGGACTGTGTACTGGTGTGAAGAGGGAATCTTTCGTAAGCTCTACGTCGATACAGATGGACGTAGTCTTTTTCTAAATACGGGAGCATAATTTCATGGGAGTGTAGAGGTGCCAGGTGGACGGGTATACGGTGTTGAATCTGCATCGCACGTTTGAAAAGGTGGTGTGGGGTTTATTGATAAAGGAGGCGAGCCCCGTTGAAGGTGCAAAGACGTGAAGGGGGTGGGGGTGAGGGTGTTGCGTGTGGATGGGTGGTGGGATGGGGCAGAGGGTAACCTTTGTAAGTGTGTAATGCACCAGCTGAAAATGATATGAAAGTCAAGAGGATTTTGTGTGTGATGATCTAGTTTTTGCTTTCCATGGTTACCTAGAAGTGGCCATCGTAGGTGGGACTGAATGTGTGATCAGGAGAGCGGATGTGGGAACCACGAGGGGCGGGCATTGTTGACACATTACGCAATCTTTTGGTGACGTTCAGTTGAGATGTGGTAGGTGGGTGGAGCGTGGGAGGTGGAGCAGACCTTTTCGTGAGGCGCGTTACGCAGCTAGGTAGAACAGGTTGTAAATATACTCATAAGGTATTGTCAACGCTGCTGTCCGTACTATTGAACTAGCTTTTTCAGAATCATAGGGCGGTGTCGCAGAAGTGAGAGTGGGATTCCTAGCTTGTATCTCCTAGGGGATATTTGGAAATTAAATACGAGTCTGTGGAAGATGAGGAGGGTTGGGGGGTTTTAACGGACTGTGGGAGTGATTACTGAGAGGTACAAGGTGTGGATGACGTGTGACCGTGGTGGGATGGTGTGGCTAAGGACCGATTCGCATTATTATGTGAGGAGGGGGAAAAGGATTACTTTCTTAAAATTTGGGTTGATTTAAATTATTTGGAGGACAGGTTACGGGTTGTTATGTAAAAGGGACAGTAGAGGGAGATACCCTATCCGATTGACGACATTATGATACTTAAAAGCGTTGCGAGAAATTCCATGACGAGCGGTTTCCAAGCGGTGAGAAAAAGTAATGGCAGGGGAGAGGTGTTCATGGGTGATAGCCCATCTTCGTGTGGTTGCGCAGACAAAAACAACGTCGCAGGCAACAACTATTCCATGTTTGGAGGTTTCTTGAGTCGTTGGGAGGTATAGTGCGGTCCCAGGTTATCCCACTACGGATGGGGATGGGGTTGTTTGCGATCAGTGGTACGAAAAGTATTGCGAGAGGGGTAAGGCTTAGGGGATTAGAGAGGTGGGTGTGGAAAATGTGCCAAGTTAGGTTAGGACACAGTGAAAGGGAACTTGGGGGGAAAACATAACTGAGGGGAAATATGGAAGCATGAGTGCCATGCAAAAGGGCAAAGCAACCGGGAATCGATGGACTGCCGGCGGAGTTTTATCAACAGCATTGGATTTAATAAAAAAGGTTTTTTGGTGAGGTTACTGAACTTGATGAAGTAAAGGGAAGGTTGGGAACAGACAGGCAACAGCTGTAGTTTTTGTATTGGTACCGAAGGTTAAGGACACGTTTCGCTCCAGGGACTATAGAACAATATCGTTTTGTTATGCCGGATTATAAGTTATTTGCAAAAATTTTAGGAAATAGGATCCAAGTGTGTTGTAGGAGGTGTATCGGAAACCCAGTTTGGGTTGCCAGGTAGGCTATGGGGTGGGACATGGTCCTTTTAAGATTTCGTGGAAGAAACGGGGAAGGGGGGGGTTTGGGTGCACGAGACTGGCAAGAGTCTTATGATAGTGGACGAGAGGCGTTGATAGCTAGCCTCTGGAAACAGGCTAAGGGGAAGAAAATAGTGGATGGGTAGAGGCGTATATAGGAGGGCAATGGTGAAGTACAGATTAAATGGCAAGATTAGGGGGGAGGATTGTAATGGCAGAGTCTTAGACAGGGGGTCCTAGTCCCAGCTATTATTTGCGTGCATACAGGACCCCTTTTATAGAATGGTGGAGCGCCATATGGGCGTTAGTGAAGGGGTTGGGGGGTACTGAGGGCGTCTTGGGGGCTGTTCTCATAGGGGTATGTATGATACCACTGTATTGGTTAGAGAGGGATGTCCAAAACGCCTTTAGATGGGAGTGTCGACACTTGCATGTGCGACTGGTATGAGGGTGAATTCGAGAAGTCCCATGGTATGGGGTTTAGGAACTTGGGGGAGAGGGTCGAGTGGGGTAAGGTGCAGTCGTAAAGAAAGCGGGTGATGTCAATAAAAATTATGCCTAATCTATTGCTGATGATCTTGAGGTTGCACGTGTAATAATTCGGTCCAGGTTGGTAGAAAAGATACTGGGTCCCGATAGGATCATTGCGGCTATCATTTGACCTTGTGCAGCTGCCCATTGTAATTAACGTTTTATTGTAAAGCAAGGTTTGGCATGTGCGGCCGTGTTCCCTTTTAACGGGAACGGCAATTGCACTAATACTTAGAGGGGTTTTTAGATTTTTGTGGGGTTCAGGTTGTGACTGCTAGAAGGGATGTAGGTAAAGTTAACCGTGCGTCAGGGGGGGTTGGTTTGATGAACTAAAGAGGAGGGTTTAAATTATCTTTCAATAAAAGGGAGGTGATGAGGGAGGGTGTGAGTGGGGGGGGGGTTGGTAGGTAGAAAAAGGTGGGGGGGGGGAGGGGGGGGGGGGGGGGGGGGGGGGGTGGGGGGGGGGGGATAAAAGGGGGGGGGGGGGGGGGGGGGGTGGGGGGAAATTTGGGGGGGGGGGGGGGGGGGGGGGGGGGGGGGGGGGGGGGGGGGGGGGGGGGGGGTTTAGGGGGGGGGGGGGGGGGGGGGGGGGGGGGGGGGGGGGGGGGGGGCACAATAAATTGAAACGCATGTTTTCTGGGACGGAGTTGAGGGAGTGTGAAACATTTTGAGGCAGTGGTGGTGGTAAGGGATCGGGTAAGTAAAAATAAGTAGGCTGTGAGGATGTCGGCGGAAAGGGTTGGTGGGCTTCCGGTGGAAGGGATTTTTTCCCCATGTATGAACTGGGATGTTAAGGGAGAAGGTTTGGTAGTTAAGTTACAACCCCGTGGACGTGACGTGATGTATCGGTTTTTGCATGGGATTTTACCAATCGGAGTGGTCTTTACGAGCTAGACGGTGGTTAGGGGGGGGGTAATGTGGAATATGTTGCGGGGAGGATTCTGCATTCCTGGTAGTAATATTTTTGTGAGGGGTTGGGGACGTCAGGGGTTGGTTGAGCAGGGTGTTGCATAAGATAAGTGGTCAATACCTCTCTGTTCTGCGGGCATTGAGTCTTGATGTGGGGGGTATGGATGATATAATTATTAGGGCCTGTGGGTACATTATGGAGATAGGCTCTACATTATGTGGAATGAGGGGGAAAGAGGTAAGTGGGGTGAAGAGGAGGGTAATGGGATTTACGTTTTTATAAACGTTGGCCGTAATAGAGACCTTTAGGGAGGAGGTGGGACGGGAATTTCTCCGAGGGATATCGAGAACTACATTAGAGGTTTTTCATTAAATTTGTAAATTCGGGGGGTGGGGCAGGGAAGGGAAGGAACATTTTTATGTTGATGGGGCTGTCCAGGTGAAAACGGGGTCGCCTCCTGGTATGAGAGGGTGAAAGTGTATGAACTTGGCGGATGTTGTGTAATTCATGGTTTGTGCCGAGTATACTCTTATCTAGTGTTGATTTTGCAGTGGGACATTGTTCCTGTATGTTATTCATATGCATGTTAGATGCTTGTAGAGGGGTCAGTGGTTGGATCCTTGTTTATTAATATATTTGTTGTTTGATGAACATATTGTTTTTACCTTAATCTCAATCCATTACGTTAATTGTATTTAACGTATAAGGTGTCCTACTTTATTATTTACAAAGTGACAATTAATCATATATGGTGTTTTTTGTTAATCATATAACAATGCATTGGAATATAGTCGTTTATTGGTTATCATAGGTGTAGGGGTTTTCAAGGTATGGGTGAAGGAGGATATGTGATATCTCAAGTTCATGTTGTGTGGTTGTTAATGATTTTTCTGTGTAAGACCTGTTATTTGTCTTTATCTATCTCTTGTATTGTATTGTTTCTAAATAAAATATAAAAAAAAAAAAAAAAAAAAAACTGTATCAAAGCTTTACGTAAGTCAATGAAGATCCCAGTGGGACTTCTTTTCTCTATTGCAGTTATAAGTTCTAGCATGTGGGTATAATAGCAATCATTAGTATTTTTTAATTGGCCCTGAAGCCAAATTGGCAAGGGTTGAGTAATGTTTTGGGAAGATATAGTAGGAGTAGATTCGTTTATGAATTATTTTTTCGAAGATTTGAGAGAAGGGTGAAAAGTTGGATATTGCCTTATAGTTATTCAACTCTGGTTTGGTCTCCTCCTTTGTGGATCGGGTTACCCTGCTATTTTGAGTACTGTAGGGAAGGTGGAGGAATCAATGGATTTGTTAAGAGTGTTGCAATGATTGGTGATAGCACTTGTGACAGTTTTTTTGTATATAAAGGGTGTAGGTATTGACTCTCCTCCTTGTTTATTAGTGCGTTGTAAAAATGGAGCACTTCGTATGGTTATGTCGGAGCTAGAACAAGTGTGTTCGGGTAGTTGCCGGTGGGGGGGGGGGAGGTAGTCATTTGTGGTATCTGAGCTTGGGATTTTATTGGGCAAGGTTTTGTCCTATAGTGGGAAGAAATCATTGAGTCTGTTTTTGCTGTTTCTGTGGTGGGAGTTGGGTTCATCTGATTTTGCTAATTTATTTCCGCTATTTCGTGATGATCGTTTATTTTTTTTGTTCCCAGAATTTCTGATAGGGATTTTCCAGGTCTTTTTTTATATCACCTCGTAAGTTGGTAATCTGTTTCGCATAATACTATTTTTTTTGCCCTTCTTATCACTTGGTTAGTACTGACGAGTAACGTTTTGTATGTCTTCTGTTAATGTGACCCATTCTGTACTGTTTTCAGATTGGTGTTTTGTATTTATAGATTTAGAATGCTGGGTGTTAGCCAGGGACTGTGTCAGTACTCCTTTTGCTGTCATCTGTGTAGTTTTTCAGGGCAGTGCTTGTTATAGAGGTATTGGTTTTTTTTTAGAAAATTATTAATACATTCGTCCCAATATCCTGTATAGGTTACTAGCTCAGTGTGCCAACTATGTTTTTTTTGCTATTGCTGTAGTGAAGTATTAAAGCTCCTCATTGTGAAGTCTGAAAGTGACTTTAGTAGTACATGGGGTAGTTACCAAGAGGTTGTTATGAGGAAAGTAGGGTAGTGGTCTGTGGAATTATCTGTAAATTATGCCTGAATTTAAAGGGGATATGGTGTTGTACCAGATGGGTCAAGTAGGAATACACCTAGTCTCTCTAACTCTTGTAGGTTTTGTTACTGTTTGGTAGTAACATACAGTTACTCATTGTGTTAAGTGAATTCAGTAACGTGTGTCCTGGTCTTGCAGGAAGATTTATATTGAAGTCACCTGAGAGTAGTAAGTGATCTTGTTCATGTGTGTGCATCAGTTATCATACTTCCTAATTTTGACTCAAAAAAATGGCTAATGTTTGACTGTGGAACTCTGTAGATGTTTATTCATGTGAGAGGTTTTTGATAGGTACATGGATTTGAATTTAGCTATTATAACTTCCCCATGTTCATCCCTTGTGCAGGAATAAGTGATACATTCTAGTTGGCCTGAGTATAAATGCTTGTGCCACCCTTGTTGTCTGGCCTACAGTTGTGTAATGGCTGTGTAACCAGGAATGGCATAGACATCATGTACTGACAGGCTTTAGCCAGGTTTCAGTTAGTGTAAAGAGACATATTGGCATGTAAGGAATTTAGTAATGCTAAGAGGTCATCGAATGCTTGCTTTAAAAGATCCTGATATTGTAGTATAAAGATAGTTATGTTGTTGTTGCACTGAGAAGTGCCTTTGATTGATCTGCAGTGTAGTAATTACAGTACAGTTTGATTCATTTAAGTCATTAAATAAGAGGTTGGTATCAGGAATCAATGCCTGTAACATAAGATTTGTAGTGAATCTATAGTTTGAATTAAGTATAAAACAAAGTAAATAGTCCTTAAGCAAAAAAATAACACCTGGATCCCCAACAACAACAATTTTTTACCTTCCCTTGGCGTCGTCCGTCCGTGATGCTCCGAGTAGTCGACTCACATTCGCCAGGTAGCAATTACACCCCATGTAAGAATTCGTCAAGACGTTATCTCGATGGTCTTCGTTGGGGTTTCGAGGTCTGGGATGCCTCCACACGTCTGCCAATGCTTCTTTGTGCTCGTTGTGGCAATTCCTAAGTAGAACCCTCACATTCGTCAATAGCACCGAGAATGGGTTGAAGTTTTCCACGGTAGGTCTTCTGGTTTCTCGTTGTTTCTGCTCTCCAACCGTTTTCTGATCTTCAGCTTGGTTGCCATGTTGCCCGGCCACTGACCAAGCTCCCCTCTTAACCTGGGGACTCACAACAGGAGGATTACTACGACACCTCGTGTTTCTCCTCCTTAATCGCCGTATCTCCATCTTTAGCAACTCTGAGCTCTTACTCACAGCTGCTGGTATAGTTTCTCAAGAGAGGGCATCCTGGTTCGATCACAGAGAGCACACAAACGGGCAGGTCCATCCACAGAGCTAAGTACACCGTCACCACTGACTAAGGACACAAAGACCACTGGCAGCCACTGATACCTTCTGCCTTTGCCCCAGAGAATTTCACCTTCTGTTGCTGTCTTCCAGACATTGCATAACTCTGATGACGCATGAGAGTGCGAAAGATCTTAAAGCTCAGACTTCCATCCCCATGTGGCATGTTCTATATATAATTATATATATATATATATATATATAAAGATATATATATATATATATATATATATATATAATATATATACATATATTTATTACACAAATACCCCGCACATAAAAGAGAGAAGTTTACGACGACGTTTCTGTCCGACTTGACCATTGACAAAGTCACTCTAACAAGGTGGAGCAGGACGGCTATATCTAGGCAGGAAGAGGTGGAGTAGTAGTAGTAGTATAGTATAGGAGTAGTAGTACAAGAATTGTTAATATCAATACCGACAGGATGAAATGACCACACCCACAACACCCGGGCATCCCCAACGTAGACGTTTCGCCATCCAGCCAGCCATTGGATGGCGAAACGTCCCACAACAAAGACAACCAGACGCTGCACATGTGTCTTAATTTCATCAGTAGTTGTAGTAGAGAAGAAGAAGGTATAGTAGTGGTAGTGTAGAAGTGAAATATGGAAGACGAGCCAGTCAAATACCAAGGAAGGGGAGCACTGCAAGAGAGCTAGAAACCCACAGAGGGAGAGCAAAGCGCACCGGAGGTGCGTGAAAGGGGAAGTGGTGGAAATAAAAAATAAACGAAGAAGGAACAGAAACACGAGACAGGAGAGAGAAGACCACCCAGAGGAGAAAAGGAGAGAGGAAAGGGGAAGAGGAAGAAGAAACGAGAAGAAAGAAGAAAATGAGATTCCAGCCCATCCTATTGACTGGCTTCTGCTAAAACTGTCTTCCCTACTTCCAACTCGCGAACATCCGCCGTTTAGTTAATCCACTCTTATACACAACTTCCTTTATGACCTTAGCCCTGGCTTCGTCTCTGTAATGCTTCCTCTCCCACTACATGTAAAATGCTCCAACTTCAGAAATACAGCAGCATTCCCCCTTTGAACAGCCGCACTGAGCCGCTGGAACTGAAAACTAGTTGTGGCCCTGGGATCCCTATTACCCTGCTGAGTCTTTTTCGCCTAAGCTCTTAAGGGAATTTAGAGCATTCTTACCCATGAGCCAAGGTCTCTTAGCCTAGGGAACAAACATAAATGATGGCCAAGTTCTCCATATTTTCTAGACATTTGGGACTCCCAAAAAGCGGAGCATGCCCTCCTTCCACTCTGGTATATTGGAGATAGGTAACATCCAGGTAGCTGCACTTGTATAGTCCCACACCACCGGCTTCCCATCTGTCCAGCTTGAGGGTGAACCACTGGACGCTTCTGTCAGCCATCAGATCTTCCAGCTGAGGTGGCTCCCTTACTGCTGGGCATCCGGCTGTTTGTGTGAGGCCTCCTCTTGATAATGTTATTTAACTTCTCAGGTCTTGTCAATCTTTCCCTCGATTTACGCACACAAGACCATGGTACCCGAATCGTCTGCTGCTTCACTGCCACAACACTCCTGTGTTAGGCGAGACTAGGGGCGGCAAGTCGAAGGCAACACCGATGCGGACGTCTGTGGGTCGAGGCGTGTGCAAAGACTGGACTGGAACAGCAACAGAAAATCCCCTGCATGACGGTGCATCTCACTGCCAGGAGGGCGGGCTCCATCATTCCCTGACACTCTCCAAAGCATTGTTTGAGGCCACATCCTCCACATATATATATATATATATATATATATATTATATATATATTATATATATAAAAATATATTTATATATATATATATATATATAAATAATATATTAATCAACCACAAGGGGAGAATGATGTTGCTCAGAACTTTTCACGTTGCAACTGCACTACTTTTTCAGAGCAAATCAATGAGAAAAAGTATGCAGAAAGCCCAATCATGTGTGTCAAGGGACACACACCGTCCACACCAGGAAAGACAGGGAAGCCCCAGCCAGGCCGCAACCTCAAGTGCCGAGATGTCAAGGAAAGATTTAAGATGCAAGGCGACGGCTCAGACAAAAGCGTCCCTAACATGTAGTTTACGCAATATATAACTCACATAAGCTGAATGTACTTTCATTTTGATTACAACAGTAGACGAGTATGTCATTTCTACTGCGCCTCGTAAGACCCACCGGCCATCTTCTGGATTTTAATATTGTAAATTACTTATTATTTTATTCCACAACTGGCCCGATTCCCACCAAGGCAGGGGCCCTAAAAAGAAAAACTTTCCACCAACATTCACACCATCACTTGTCTTGCCAGAAGGGATGCTTTACACTACAGTTTTTAAACTGCAAACAATTAACACCCCTCCTTCAGAGTGCAGGCAACTGTACTTCCATCTCCAGGACTCAAGTCCGGCTGCCGGTTCCCTGAACCCCTTCTAAATGTTACTTTGCTCACACTCCAACAGCACGCCATATAAAAAACCATTTGTCTCCATTCACTCCTATCAAACACGCTCCACGCATGCCTGCTGGAATCCAAGCCCCTCGCACACAAAAACCTCCTTTACCCCCCTCTCTCCAACTTTTCCTAGGCCGACCCCTACCCCGCCTTCCTTCCACTACAGACTGATACCTCTTGAAGTCACTCTGTTTCGCTCCATTCTCTCTACATGTCCGAACCACCTCAAAAACCCCTTTCCTCACCCTCTGGAAACAACAGTTTTGGTAATCCCGCCCCTTTCTCCTAATTTCCCCAAACTACGAATTCCTGCATTATTTTCACACCACACATTGCCCTCAACATGACATCTTCCACTGCCCCAGCCTTCTCCTCGCTGCAACATTCATCACCCATGCTTCACACCCATATAAGAGCGTTGGTAAAACTATACTCTCATACATTCCCCCTCTTTGCCTCCAAGGACAAAGTTCTTTGTCTCCACAGACTCCCTAAGTGCACCACTCACCCTTTTCCCCTCATCAATTCTGTGATTCACCTCATCTTTCATAGACCCATCCGCTGACACGTCCACTCCAAATATCTGAATACATTCACCTCCTCCATACTCTCTCCCTCCAACCTGATATCCAATCTTTCATCACCTAATCTTTTTGTTATCCTCATAACCTTACTCTTTCCTGTATTCACTTTTTAATTTTCTTCTTTGCACACCCTACCAAATTCATCCACCAATCTCTGCAACTTCCCCTTCAGAATCTCCCCAAGAGCACAGTGTCATCAGCAAAGACAACTGTGCCCAACTCCCATTTTAATGTGATTTTTTTAATTTTTTAAAAAACCCCCATGCCTTTTCCCCCAAGGGACCCCCCGAAATTTAACTTCTCTTAAAACCCCCATTAAAAATATTTTAAAACAACCTGGTGAAAAACCAAAACATTTTTCAAAGGGCCTACTTTTACGGAAAAAATTTTTCCCTTTTTTCCCTACATCCCTTCTAATTTGAGCCTCATACCCCTAGAAAAAAACTCTTCCTGTTTTTTCAGAAACCCTCCCTCCTGCCCCAACACCTGAAAACATCGGGCCCCCAATTGCCCCCCAAACCCACCCGCCCCAAAAGCCTTTTCCAAATCCAAAAATCCCCAAAAAGCCCCTTTTTAAAGCCTTATCTAAATCCCTGTTCATTTAAATTGTTTCCCCGTATAAAACCCGGGTCCAACCCCCCCAAAACCTTTCCTAAAGCCCCCCTTGTTCTCTGCAAATCCAAATTCCCGCCCTTCCCTTTTTTAAATTCTTTCAAATAAAAAACTCCCTTTTTACAATTTCCAGGTATACTCAACAGCCCCCTTTCCCCCCTAAATTTTTTTGCACTCTTTTTTGTCCCCTTTTGGGCCTTTATACAAAGGAACTACATCCCTCCTCTGCCAAACCCCTAGGTACCTTACCCTCTTCCAAAATTTTTTTTTAAAATAATTCACCAACCACTCCAAAACTATATCCCCACCTGCTTTTAACATTTCTATCTTTTTATCCCATCAAAACCCGGCTGCCCCTTTCCCCCTTTCATTTTTTCCTACCGCCCCCACGAACTTCCCCCCACACTCACAACTGGGTCTTTCCCCACCTTTCCCACAAGGGGTTTTTTCCTCCTTGCCCCATAACGAAAAACCAGCTTCCCTATCTTCACAAAAAAATTTTAAAATTTTCCTCAAAAAAATTCCCTCCATCTTCCCAAAAAAACCTCTAACTCTCCATTTAATAACTCTTCTCTTCTATTTTTTTAAAGGGCAAATCCATTTTTTCCCCCTAGGCTTCCTTAACTTTTTAATCTCCCTTCAAAACTTTTCTTATTTTCAACAAAATTTGTTTATAACCCCTCACCCCTTTTTCTCATTTTTCCCCTCTTTTTTAAAATTTCTTTTACCCCCCTCTTTAAACCTCTCTCCCTTTTCCTCCATAAAACCCCTTTTTCCCCCCTTGCAACCCAATTTTTTAACTTTTTAAAAATTTCTCATATGCTAACTTTTTTCTCCCTTACTTCTTCTTTACATTTATTTTATTTCCCCCCAATCGCCCCTTTCCCCCCGGGACCCACTTTTCCCCGTAACCACAAAAAGTCTGCTGAAAAACTCCCAAAAACCCACATTTTTAAACCTACTTAAGGGTCAAAATCCGCTACATTGACTTGTAGTTACTCTTCAAATTCTGTTCCCCTAGAAACTTTCCCAAAAAAAGAAAATTTCTAGTCGGGTATTTCTTAAATTTACTGTAGTGGTTTTCCTGTTTTTTTCCTGTCATGTGTGTGCATGCAATGTATATTGCATTACCTTCATTATAGAGCCAAGACGTTGGATATGCCATACTTGAGTGGAGGTTCACTGAAAAACCGGGGTCCAAAATCCGGGAAGCCAACTCCACATTCTCCAAGTCTTCCACAATCTGAAAAACAACGTTGATTGTAAAAAAAAATTTTACATGGTTAAACACAAAAGATTTATTTTTTGTCTCTTCGTTACAGGACTTTGCATTTAGGAGTTTTTGGCCAAGCTGTCCAGCATAAAAAAAATCGTAGTTTGAATTTTTATAGCAGATGCTGTTGCGCATGTGTCTTATTCATCAACTTATCGTATTTTAAAAACCATTTTCAACATATGGGTTCAATTCTTTTCTTCCTCCTATGGAGGAAGAAAAGAAGATTGGCTTCAAACTCTCAGCACTGCAAACTATAATTTGTGAAAGTTAATGGACTATTACCAGTGGAAGTAAAAACTATCAGTTTTATTAGATGATTTCCGATTTTGGTTTCCATGTAAAAGTGAGATAGCCTCCTCTGATTTGGGTTTTCAAAAAGCCTCTTCTGATCGTTTCAAAACTTTCAACACAAGTGTGTCCTAATTAGAAGTTGTATTTTAATTGGGTGTATAATGGGCCCGTTTGTTAATTACTTTTTAAAATATGGATTTTTCCCCATGAAAATAACTTTAGTATGCACAGCTTCCTCTTCTAATGGCTGATTCTTTTTATTTACAAAATAATGATATTTTATATTTTCGGCTATGAAGGTTCAGCATTACTCAATTCCCTTCATACCAGTATGTCAACATCACATTCACAGAAAGCTGGCTAAAACCTGGTAATACAGATGTCTATGCCATTCTGGTTTCAACAGCCATACACAACTGTAGGACAGAATAGCAATGGGGTGGAACAGCTATATAAATTTCTTTAGATCAACTTTAATGTACAAATAATTCTTGCACAAGGATGAACAGGAGAATAAATTATAGCTAAATTTAAATCAAAAAACCTGCAAAAACCCCTCACATGATAAACATCTACCGAGTACCACAGTCAAATATTACCATTTTAGTGAAAAGATAGGAAACAAAGATAACTGATGCACATTTGAACAAAGACTACCCCTGCTCACAGAGATTTAACATAAAACTATTACATGACCCAAAATCCACAAGTAACCAAATTCACAAACACATGATAAATGCTTGTTCTACCAAAACAACAAAAATTACAAGAAACTCCGAGACATATCTCCTTATTAGCCACA
>NW_026507656.1:0-29284 GCF_026875155.1 Cherax quadricarinatus
TTAAAAAACTTATAAGTCCTAGGGTTATGGACACTCCCGAGCTTCAGAACCTTGCATTTATCTACATTGAACTGCATCTGCCACTTTTCTGACCAAGAGTAGAGTTTGTCTAAATCCTCCTGAAGTTCCCTAACATCTACGTTTGAATCAATTATCCTACCTATCTTCGTGTCATCGGCGAATTTGCTCATATCACTAGTAAATAATGTAGATCTTAATATTATGGATTGCGAAAAAGATTTAGGAGTTCTGGTTAGCAGTAATCTGAAACCAAAACAACAGTGCATAAGTGTTCGCAATAAAGCTAATAGAATCCTTGGCTTCATATCAAGAAGCATAAATAATAGGAGTCCTCAGGTTGTTCTTCAGAGTGGTGACGTGTACTTAGCTCTGTGAAGACCTGTTTGTGTGCTCTCTGTGAATCTGAACCAGGATGCCCTCTCTTGAGCAGCTTTACCAGCAGCTGAGAGAAGAACTCAGATTTGCTAAACTGGAGATACGGCGATTAACGGAGGAGAACAAGAGGATTCGTAGTAATCCTCCTGTTGTGAGTCCCCAGGTTAAGAGGGGAGCTTGGTCAGTGGTCGGGCAACATGGAACCAAGCTGAAGATTAAGAAAACGGTTGGAGAGGCAGAAACAACGAGAAACCAGAAGACTGCCGTGGAAACTTCCAACTCATTCTCGGTGCTACCTGACGAATGTGAGTGTTCTACTGGGAATGCCACAACGAGCACCAAGGAAGCATTGGCAGACGTGAGTGAGACATCCTAGAAACCCCAACGAAGACCATCGAGAACGTCATGACGAATTCTACAAGTGGTGTAATGCTACCTGGCGAATTTGAGTCGACTACTCGGAGCATCACTACGGACGACGCCAAGGAAGGTAAAAACATTGTTGTTGTTGGGATAGTCAGATTAGGTACATGGATAGGGCATTCTGTTTGAAGGATAGGAGTAGGAGGCAGAGAGTGTGTTTTCCTGGGGCTGGGATGAAGGATATTGTTAGCCATCTGGATGACATCATGAGAGGTAATGGGAGCAATCCTATTATCTGTCTCAGTGCTGGAGGCAACGATGTTGGCAGACGTAGGAGTGAGGACCTGATTAGCAGGTATAGGTCAGCAATAGAGATAATTAGGAAGAAGGGTGGGAAACCTGTCATATGTGGCATTTTGCCAAGGAGAGGAGTTGGAAATGAATGGTTGTCCAGAGCAATTGGTGTCAATTGCTGGCTGGACAAATACTGTAAGGAAAATGCGGTAACATTTCATTGACAACTGGGACCTCTTCTATGGCAGAAATGACATGTATCCAGGGATGGGGTTCACTTGTCTAGGTGTGGGGTGGAGCACTGGCCAACGCAGTGGAGGGAGCTGTTAGGTCTTTAAACTAGGAATAGTTAGTGGTATGGGTTTCTGCGGGAAAACTGTGAAGTCTCAGGGTAGTAATATGAGTACTAGGAGAACTAGTAATAGGCAAAATGAGGTGGATATCGGAAGGCCAGTGGCACTAATTGACAATGACAGTAATAGGTTTAGTGGAATAACAGAAAGGAGCAGGAATGATAAAGAGAAAGGAGGGTCCTTAAGTATATATTACACAAATAGTCGCAGTGCTAGGAATAAGATGGACGAGTTGAGACTAGTTGCTAGTGCAGGTAACATAGATGTATTTGCCATTACTGAGACGTGGTTTAATTCGAAAAGTCGGGACATGCCTGCAGAATGTCACATTCAGGGTTTCAATTGTTCCAAGTAGATAGAAGTATCGGGAAGGGGCTGGGGTGGCATTGTATGTCCGAGATCGCTTGAACTGTTGCATTAAAACGGGTATTAAGTCTGAAGTAACACATACAGAGTCTGTTTGGATAGAATTTTCAGAGGGGCATGAAAATTAACTTTAGGTGTGATATACCGTCCCCCAAATTTAGATAGGGACCAGGGAAGACTACTATGGGAGGAAATTGTTAGGGCCACAAGGCACGATAATGTAGTAATTCTAGGAGACTTTAACTTTAGTCATATTGATTGGAATTTCTTGACTGGGAATTTAGAATCATACGACTTCTTAGAAGTAGTTCAGGATTGTTTTCTGAAGCAGTTTGTGACAGAACCTACAAGGGGTAATAACCTGCTTGACTTAGTTCTGGCAAACAATGAATCCATTGTTAATAATTTAGAAGTTTCAGAAGAACTGGGTGCTAGCGACCACAAATCAATTACATTTAGAATTGAATGGAAGTATGATAGTAGGGATAACTCAGTAACAGTCCCAGATTTTCGCTTAGCAGATTACGATGGGCTTAGAGAACACTTATCATCTGTTGACTGGGGTAACGAAGAGAGCTATCAATATGACAGTTTTCTGAACACAATACATCTGCCTCAAAGAACATTTATCCCTTATAAAGAAATTAGATCAAATAGGAATGACCCAAAATGGATGAATAATAGGCTGAAATATCTACTAGGGCATAAGAAAGGAATTTATAGGCGTATCAAAAGAGGCGAGGGTCATCTTATGAATCAGTATATTGAACATTAAAATGGTATAAAATACCGACAGGTTGTTAGGTAAGACACATATGCAACAGTTAAGTATCTTTATTTCAAAACGTTTCGCCTACACAGTAGGCTTCTTCAGTCGAGTACAGAAAAGTTGATAGAAGCAGAAGATACTGAAGACGATGTAATCAGTCCATCACCCTGCTCTGCCAAGACAATGATTATATATGAATGATGATGAAAGTGTTGAATAATGATGAAAGTTTTTTCTTTCTTTTTTGGTTACTCTACCTCGGTGGGAAACGGCAACACATTAAAAAAAAAGGGGGGGGGGGGCTAAGCATCTGAAGGTGTAGGCCAAATTGGAAGAAGACTTGGGACTGTGTATTTGATGGTTCAGGTAACATCACTCCACAGCAGCAGGCACAGCTTGCCTACACTCCACATTAGTAATAACATTAATTTTTATTAAGAAAATGAATGAACATCAGAATTTTTCAGAGTTTACTGGACGTGATCAACTTGAACTGACGTAAGGTGGAATCAATCATTCATTAAATAATTTTATGTGAATGTGTGCATTAATACATGTTTACATTATAACAGTAGCAGTTTAATACTAACCAGAGATTTACAATTTATGTAACTCAGTTCTACTCTTAATTTTTATTTTCAACAAGTCGGCTGTCTCCCACCGAGCAGGGTGACCCAAAAAAAAGAAAGAAAATCCCCAAAAAGAAAATACTTCATCATCAATCAACACTTTCACCACACTCACACAATAATCACTGTTTTAGCAGAGGTGCTCAGATACCAACAGTTTGAAGCCTACACATATAAGATACACAACATACCCTCCAAACTGCCAATATCCCAAACCCCTCCTTATAGTGCAGGCATTTGTACTTCCCCATTTCCAGGATCAAGTCCGACGATATGAAAATAACCAGTTTCCCTGATCCCTTCAGCAAAATATACCCTGCTCACACTCCAACAGATCGTTCAGTCCCAAGTATCTATTCGTCTCCATTCACTCTATCTTAACATGCTCACGCACGCTTGCTGGAAGTTCAAGCCCTTTGCCCACAAAACCTCCTTAACCCCCTCTTTCCAACCCATTCGAGGACGACCCCTCTCCCTCCTTCCTTCCCCTATAGATTATATATGCTTTCCATGTCATTCTATACTTTGATCCATTCCTCTCTAAAAGACCAAACCACCTCAACAACCCCTCTTCTGCCCTCTGACTAATGCTTTATTAACTCACACCTCTCCTAATTTCGCACACTCCGAATTTTCTGCATAATAATTACCCACACATTGCCCTTAGCAGGACGATCTCCCCTGCCTCCAACCGTCTCCTCGCTGCTTCATACCATATAAGAGGGGTTGGTACTACTATACTTTCTTACATTTCCCTTTCTTTGCCTCCATAGATAACATTTTTTGACTCCACATATACCTCAATGCACCACTCACCTTTTCCCTCTATCAATTCTATGATTAACCTCATCCTTCATAAACCCATTCCGCAGGACACGTCAACTCCCAAGTATCCTGATTTTCATTCACTTCTTCCATACTCCTCCTCCCCAATTTTGATATCCAATTTTTCATTACTAAATCATTTGATACCCTCATCACCTTACTCTTTTCTTATGTTTCACTTTCAACTTTTACCTTTACTCACATTACTCAACTCATCCACTAACCTTTGGGCAATTTTCTTTAGAATCTCCATAAGCACAGTATCATCAGCAAAAAGTAACTGTGTCAGTTCATTTTTGAATTTGATTCCCCATAATTTAATCCCACCTCTCCCGAACACGCCTAGCATTACTTCCTTTACAACCCATCTATAAATATAATTAAACAACCTTGGTGACATTAAACATCCCTGTCTAAGACCTACTTTTACGCGGGAAGTATTCTCCCTCTCTTCTACAAACCCTCTAACCTTAGCCCACTGTCCCTCATAAAAGCTCTTTACAGCATTTAGTAACTTATCCACCTATTCGATATACTGCAACATGTGCCACATAGCTCACCCTATCCACTCTATCATATGCCTTTTCTAAATCCATAAATGCATAAAAACTTCCCTACCTTTAACTAAATACTGTTCACTAAATATGCTACAATGTAAACACTTGATCTACACATCCCCTACCGCCCTCTGAGCCTACTAGCTCATCCGCAATCTACATCTGTCTTACCCTCTAATCTTTCAATTATAACCCCTATCCGTATACTTTCCTGGTAAACTCGTAAACTTTTTCCTCTATAATTTTTACAATTCTCTTTGTCCCCTTTCCCATTATATAAAGGACTATACATGCTATCGCCAATCCCCTAGGTACCTTCCCCTTTTCATACATTTATTAAACAAAAGTACCAACCACACACCAACACTATAACCCCCCCTGCTTTTAACATTTCTGTCATGATCCATCAGTTCCAGCTGCTTTACCCCCTTTCATCTACTAATGCCTCACGTACCTCACCACATTCTTACATTCTGCCTTTCTTCCACTCCTAAAAGAGGTATCACTCCCTGGCCATGCATGAAATTACGGCCTCCTATTCTTCCTTCAACATTAAAAGTTCCTCAAAATATTCTCGGCCATCTACCTAAACCTCCCTCCACCCCATCTACTAACTCCCCTACTCTGTTAATAATTATTATAATTACAGGGAGATCTAACACTGAATAAGAGCAATAAAGCCATGGAGAGGTAATTTGGTTGTTCTAATGGAATATAGCTCTCTAAAGAAAACAAAAATACACAATACCGTGGAACAATATGCAAATAACCCACTTGTAGGTTCCAAGTCAGACCGAAATGTCATCAATAAATTCCTCTCTCCTATGTGCGGGTTATTTATGTATAGCTGTAATTTTTTTGATCAAAAATCCGTCACATAAATTCACCCTTTTAACTCTCAAATGAACCAAACGTATATATTCGTTCACTCTCTCAGCACCCGAATTTTTTGGGCAAAAAACAAAAAAATTAATAGAAAAAAAAGAGCATATGTACCCAGGCGTCCCCATTTTTATATTCGTGCACAATGATGAACACACACACTCTCTCATTCTAGGCAACTCAGGCCTATCACGCCAATGTTGAAAGAATGAAGAATGAACTTATATATACGTTTGGGTCGTCTACGCAAGAGACGATATATACATTTGGACCGTTAAAGGGTTAAAGGGTCAACACTTTAAGCCACTTGAAAAAAATATGATAATTTCTAATGATGGTTTGCTTTAAGGATAGTGGAAAAACAACAGTGGTCCACACATATGACATTATGAATACTGAAATTTTTTCTTAAGTTGACTGTTTTGAAGTTGAAACTCTGTTATCCCCAGATAACTCACAATCAAAAGGCATTCCTATACTACAATATTCCATCAGAGGTGCATTTCTAATGTACAATAATCCATTGGAGAGGCATTACGGGCTATATATTTCATACCTAGTTGCATTTATCTCTCAGCAATAAATTAAAAACAATGTACAGTACCCAAAAAGTCCCCTTTCCTCTCTTTATTTCCCTTACCTACCTCGTTCATTTTATTGAACAATACTTACTCTCCACCTTTCATCCCCTACTGTATTCCAGTTGGACAAATTGCTTCCACTAAGCCATCATACTGTGGTGCCACATTAATCTTCCTGATCAACCATTTTTTGAGTGAGGTGTTGGGATATATCTTCCAGCATGGTAAAACAATACATGTTAGTCTTCCTGAATCAACCCTGAGTGAGTGTGGAGATATTTCTTCTCAGCATGGTAAACAATAACAGTTAAGTCGTTCCTGAATCAACCCCGAGTCTGGGGTTGGAGAATATGTAAACAATAACAGTTAGTCTTCCTGATCACCCTGAGAGCAGGTGTTGATTATCTTCTCAGCATGTAAAACAATAACAGTTAAGTCTTCCCTGATCAACCCTGAGTCTAGTGTTGGGATATTTCTTCTCAGCATGGTAAAACATAACTTTAAGTCTTCCTGATCAACCTGAGTCAGGTGTTGGGATATTTTCTTCTCAGCATTGGTAAAACAATAACATTAAGTCTGAAGTGATTACCGAGTCAGGTGTTGGGATATTTCTTCTCAGCATGGTAAAAAATACAGTTTAAGTTCTTCCTGATCAACCCAGATTCAGGTGTTTTGGGATAATTTTCTTCTCAGCATGTAAAACAATAACAGGATATTTTTCCTGATAATTTCCTATTCAATCGAATTCAAATATGGTTGGAAAACTGTGAAGACAAGTTTTCTCTTTTTTTGTCTGTGATATATAAATTAACAATTGAATTCTTACTAACATCACATCTTAACCTGTGAACTGTCCAAGCAGATCTACGTTCACATGTGTACTGCTCCAAGCAGATCTACGTTCACATGTGTACTGCTCCAAGCAGGTCTACGTTCACATGTGTAACTCTCCAACAATCATACGTTCACATGTTTACTGCTCCAAGCATATCTACGTCACATGTGTACTGCTCCAAGCAGATCTACGTTCACATGTGTACTGCGTCCAAAAGTAGATCTTATTTATATTTTTAAATATTTTCAAATATAACAAAAAAAAACATAGATCATGTTTTTTTACACGTTTTCAAATTTAAAAAATAAAAAGATCTACTTTTTGTACATACTATCAAGCTATTAAAAAATGTATGTATACCGTTTGACCGTTTACAGGTTAATCATGATAGCCAGTAGATAATAATTATCGTTCAATGTGAGTTGGTGTGTGTGTGGGGTGTGTGTGTGTGTGTTGTTGTTGGTGTGTGTGTGTGTGTGTGTGTGTGTGTGTGTGTGTGTGTTTGTGTATGTGTGTATTTGTGTGTTGAGTGTTTGTATTTGTTTGTTGAAAGGGCCACAATAATCCCCCCCCACCCACACCCAAGAGGGCCTCAGTGCAGCCAGTAGTGCAGATGCGCATGGACCCGTTCCATGGCTACCTTCATCTCAATAAACCGTCAATCCAGATTGCAACCTTCACTCCAATCACCTCAGTGGATGAACAAGAGGGCAATCCAGAAATCCAGCGGCAGCCTCCAAGATATACCCTCACCCGTAAGACTTCAAAAGCTGCCCCAGCAGACCGGAGAGGTGATGGGACATCTCCTTGATGATCAAGATTCCACAGCAAACTACACTATCACCACCAGGATTTCAACAGGTAATGGAGGGACTATGCCTGACCCCCAACTTAGAGCAAGACTTCTTGAGGAAATGACCCCAAAGGCGAAAGTAATGAAAGGTAGGGGATGAAAAAAAAGGAGGGATGGGAAGGATGGGTAGGAAGGAGGACTGGTGGGTAATTAGGTTCATTGGGGGTAGATGACCGAAGTGTCGCAATTCCTCAGACCAAAAGCCCTTCACCATGCAAAAGATCCCTCCCCCTTGAAATAGAAACAATAAATACAATAGTGCAATATATCAGAGGTTATGAATGTTGTCTAAGTCAATGTGTGGTTGTAAATATTACGCAAGAATTGGGGGTGGGGGGGGAATTGAGGGGAAGTGTGGAGTTACTAAAAGTATTAGTCAGAGGGCTAAACAGGGTTTTGAGGTGGTTTTGTCATTAGAAAGAATGGAACAAAGTAGAATTACTTGGAGAGCATATAAATCTGTATGGGAAAGAAGTTGGGGTAGGGGTCGACCCTCAAAAAGATTGGAGGGAGGGTGTAAGTGAGGTTTTGTGGGCGAGGGGCTTGGACTTCCATAAAGCATGCGTGTGTTGATAGAATGAATAGACCGAATGGTTTCTGGGACCTTACGAGTTGTTGGAGTGTGAGGCAAGTTAATATTTTGTGGACGGGATTCAGGAAAACTGGCTGCCAACTCGATCCAGGAAACTGGTAAGCACAATGCCTGCACTTTAAGGGAGGGGTTTGGATATTGGCAGTTCGGAGGACTCTAAGCCTCCGTATCTGAGTGCCTCTGCAAAGACAGCGATTATGTATGAGTGATGGTGAAAGAGTTGAATGATAAAGTAATTTTCCTTTCTTTTGGGGTCACCCTGCCCTGGTGGGAAACGACCGATATTTTAAAAAAAAAATGCATCTCTTCCAGCTCTAGTCAATAAAACACTCAATGAGTTACTGAGTGATTTATTGTTCCAAAGTTATGAGATATACACACATATTTCAGAGAAACTTTACAATTTGCTTTGGTACAATACCTAGTATTAAAAGATTGAAATCCAGGGACATATCAGAATAAAAAACTGTTAAAAATAAGACTAATCTTGTCTCCTAAAGGAACTGAAAATATCCCTTACACAACTTTTATATTTTTCACATGTGACAAAGCTGATTAATCTTTATAATTTGTGGTTCATTATACGTATAACCTAGTACGAATTATTTGAATATGACTTTTGACAATAGTAATACAGTTATAAAGTGGCTATGTAAGAGACCCCGTCGAGCACGAAACAATGTGAAACCTTGAAGTCAACCAGGAACTGACTTCCACAATATAACGCAAGTCACTCTTCTCTCTTTCTCCAATGAGGCTATATGTGGATCTTCGACCTTTTGAAGTTCTCTAAACGCTCCCTTCGCTATGCTCCTTTGACTTAATTGCCTTCTGAAAGAAAGATTTTTTTAGCAGAATTATCTATGCCAACAAGTTATGTAATGTGTTGATTTGAGTTTAAATATAACATGAACACATATTTTAATAATTTTAGAGTACGTAATATGGTAACATTACTAACAAGTTGAGGAATTATACATGAGTAACACATGGTAGTCATTACTAATGCAGACATATTGTCTAGCAACAAGACTGTTCAATAAAATAACAGGGCAACCTTCATACTAGAGATGTTAGAAGTGGATAAGAATTTTTAAGGTGTTCAGTCCCCTAGCCTAGATGCAGAGCCATATGGACAAAAACTTAAAATGAGATAAAATGAGGTGTGCAGTAATTTGAGAAATCACAGATGGCAGGAACTACTAGTGATATAGATCAAGCCAATAAATTATTTAGCAATATAGTTGTAGAAATTAATTCATGTACCAAGATTTCTATAGTGTTCTGCATCAGACTAAGTATTATATTAACCCTTTTCAATGGCAGACACACAGAACTAACGTCACTGAGGTCATGTCTCTCACATAATTCAATGCCATGATCTCACTCGGATAAGATGCGAGTAGCAATTTTGCTTACACATGAAGAATGGGTTAAAAAAATCCTCCTATGTGATACATAATGGGAAAAACAAACAATTATGGTTTAAAATATAAAAATTGAGGTGTTTTTTTATGGTTTTATAAGATTTTTCTTGGCATCTTGAATGAATGGAAAGACATACTAATGGAAGCAATCAATTTATTGCCTTCCAAATTTGGTCCAAAAAATTAATATGATGTTTAAGTCATCTTTTGTTTGTTTTCTTCAATCTAAGATTTTTTTGTTAATACCCATTAACATAACCCTTTTTTTTTTTAGAAAAAAAAACTTGAGGACTGGATATGCCATGTTTGCAGTAAATACAAAGGAGAGTTTCTCTCTCCTAAAGTTAGTGTTGAGTTGTTATAAGTTCTTGTAGACGTGTCTCATCACTATATAGTTAGTGTTGTTGTATAAGTTCTTGTAGACAGTCTCATCACTATATAGTTAGTGTTGTTGTAATAAGATCTTGTAGACTGTCTCATCCACTATGAAGTTATGTTGTTGTTATAATCATTGTAGACTGTCCTCAGTCACTATATATTTAGTGTTGATGTTATAAGTTCATGTAGACGTGTCTCAAGCACTATATAGTTAGTGTTGTTTTTATAATTCTTGTAGACGTGTCTCAGCACTATATAGTTAGTGTATGTTGTTATAAGTTCTTGTAGCCTTGTCTCAGCACTATATAGTTAGTGTATGTTGTTTATAAGTTCTTGAAGACGTGTCTCAGCACTATATAGTTAGTGTTGTTGTTATAAGTTCTTGTAGATGTTGTCTCAGGCACTATATAGTTAGTGTTTGTTGTTAAAAGTTCTTGTAGACGTGTCTCAGCACTATAAAGTTAGTGTTGTTGTTATAATTTCTTGTAGACGTGTCTCACACTATATAGTTAGTGTTGTTGTTATAATTTCTTGTTAGACGTGTCTCAGCACTAAAAGTTAGTGTTGTTGTTATAAGTTCTTGTTGAAGTGTCCAGCACTATATAGTTAGTGTTGATGGTTATAAGTATCTTGTAGACGTGTCTCAGCACTATATATAATGTTTTTGTATAAGTTCTTGTTGACGTGTCTCAGCACTATATAGTTTAGTGTTGTTGTTATAAGTTCTTGTAGACGTGTCTCAGCACTAAATAGTTAGATGTTGTTGTTATAAGTCTTGGTAGAAGTTTCTCATCACTAAATAGTTAGTGTTGTTGTATAAGTTCTTGTAGACGTGTCTCAGCACTATATAGATAGTGTAGTTGTTATAAGTTCCTTGGTAGACGTGTCTCTGCACTATATAGTTAGTTGTTGTTGTTATAAGTTCTTGTAGACGTGTCTCAGCACTATATAGTTAGTTTGTTGTTAAAGATTCTTGTGACGTGTCTCAGCACTAAAAAGTATAGTGTTGTTGTTATAATTACTTGTAGACGTTGTCTCAGCACTATATAGTTAGTGTTGTTGTTATAAGTTCTTGTAGACGTGTCTCAGCACTATATCAAGATGCAGTCTTTCACCTTTAAAGTAATGTTTTTTAATTATACTTTTGATTATACAAGGCCAAATGGAATGTTTTCCCTGCAATGAATACATATGCAATACTATTCCATTATTAACATGAAAGGAGGTCAGTGAGGAAGGGCCTCAAAGATGAGAGATAGTAAGGAGGGAAAAAAGTGGGATATAAATATTTGCAGTGAAAAAAAAAATGTAAATGTAATTGTAAATTATGAACAAAGAGCAGAAGGTTGAGAGGGAATGACAAGACTTAACATAAGAACTTCTGAACATCCTAATCAATGAAATGGATGAAATTTGACATGAGTCACCAAGAGAATAAAGTTTGTGTAATGTTATGTGGAAATTATTTTAAACTCCTGGTAACACTGCATTGATAACAGGCAGAGAAGAAGATTTATGTGACATATCCTGGTAACACTGTCAGATAACCAGGCAGAGAGAAGATTTATGTGACATAACCTGGTAACACTGTCAGTATAACCAGGCAGAGAAGAAGATTTATGTGACATATGACAATAATCAAGGATGTAGAGGGTAGAGAGATGAACAAGGATTGGATAAGTACAGAATGGATACTGTTTTCCCCACTCAAGTGCTGTTTAGTGAACAAATTTCAAAAGTGTAGCAGCAGAGCAGAAGTGAAAGCTTCAACCAATCTTTGAACTGATGTAGCAGTCACACAATTTCTTCACTGTCTTATATTTATCTTTACTTACTTTCAATGGCCATTAGTCAGATTAAAAAACTATTTAGTTCAATTGTTTATTTACACTAAACTGGTCATGAACAATAAATGTTCTAATGAGTAGACACAATTAATGAGAAATTTTCACGTATCAAATTTCACATACATACTAAATATCAAAGTTTTTTTAGAATATTTCCTGAATTTTGAACATCTTTATGATTTTTAAGGCACCAGCATCTAGCCTGAAATCCTTTCTGCATTAATACACCCAATATATTGAATGTCTTAAATTTCAGTCCATTATCTTCGACCCGTTGAGTAGGAATCACTTAGTCTGTTTTAAGATAAGGTTTATTGGGATTTTTTTACTCAAAGGGTCGAAGATAAATGAACTATGTGCAAGAATGCAGTGTTTCTTGTAAGACTGGGAGGGGGCGTGTTAAGACAGTAGTGTGTCTTGTAAGACGGTGTGTGTCTGTAAGACTGTAATGTGTCTTGTAAGAACTGTATTTTTTGTAAGACTGTATTTTGTCTGGTAAGACTGTAGTGTGTCTAGGCAAGACTGTAATGTGTCTTGTAAGACTGTAGTGTGTCCCTTGCAGACTGTAATGTGTCTTGTAAGACTAGTAGTGTGGTCTTGTAAGACTGATTGTGTCTTGTAACTGTAATGTGTCTTGTAAGACTGTAGTGTGCTTGCAATGCTGTAATGTGTCTTGTAAGACTGTAGTGTGTTTTGTAAGACTGTAGTTTTCTTGTAAAGACTGTAGTGTGTCTGTAAGACTGTAGTGTTCTTGTAAGGACTGTAGTGTGTCTTGGAAGACTGTAGTGTGTCTTGAAAGACTGTAGAGTGTCTGCAAGACTGTAGTGTGTCTTGTAAGACGTGTACTGTGTCTTGTTAAGACTGTAGTGAGTCTTGTAACTGTAGAGTCTCTTGTAAGACTGTAGAGTGTCTGCAAGACTGTATGTGTCTTTGTAAGACTGTACTGTGTCGTTGTAAGACTGTAGTGTGTCCTTGTAAGACTGCAGTGTGTCTGAAACTACAGTTTGTCTTGTAAGACTGTAGATGGTCTTGCACGACAGTATGTCTTGTAAGACTGTAGTGTGTCTTCTAAGACTGTAGTGTGTCTTGTAAGACTGTAGTGTGTCTTGCAAGACTGTAGTGTGTCTTGTAAGACTGAAGTGTGTCTTGTAAGACTGCATGTGTACTTGTAAGACTTTAGAGTGTCTTGTAAGACTGTAGTGTGTCTTGTAAGACTGTAGTGTGTCTTGTAAGACTACAGTTTGACTTGTAAGACTTGTACAGTGTCTTCAAGACTGTAGTGTCTTGTAAGACGTAGTGTGTCTTCCTAAGACTGTAGTGTGTCTTGTAAGACTGAGTGTTCTTGCAAGAATGTAATAGTCTTGTAAGACTGTAGTGTGTCTTGTAAGACTGTAGTGGTGTCTTGTAAGACTGTAGTGTGTCTTGAGAGACTGTAGTGTTGTCCTTGCAAGACTGTAATGTGTCCTTGTAAAAGACTGTAGTGTGTCTTGTAAGACTGTAGTGTGCTTGTAAGACTGTAGTGTGTCTTGTAAGACTGTAGAGTGTCTGCAAGACTTTAATGTGTATTAAGACTGTACTGTGTCTTGTAAATACTGAGTGTGTCTTGTAAGACTGTATTGTTGGGGGTCTTGTAAGACACAGTTTTGTCTTGTAAGACTGGTATAGTGTCTTGCAAGACCGTAGTGTCTTGTAGACTGTATGTGTCTTCTAAGACTGGTAGTGTGTCTTGTAAACTGAGAGCTGCATCTGTGATACTACAGAGTGTCATTGAAAGACTGTAGTGTGCCTGTAAAGACTGTAGTGGTGTCTTGTAATACTGTAGTGTGTCTTGCAAGACTGTAATGTGTCTTGTAGACGTTAGTGTTCCTTGTAAGACTGGTAGTGTGTCTTGTAAGACGGCAGTGTGTCTTGTAAGACTGTAGAGTGTCTTGTAAGACTGTAGTGTGTCTTGTAAGACTGTAGTGTGTCTTGTAAGACTGTAGTGTGTCTTGTAAGACTGTAGTGTGTCTTGTAAGACTGTAGTGTGTCTTGTAAACCTAACAGTTTGTCTTGTAAAGACTGTAGAGTGTCCTTGCAAGACAGTAGTGTCTTGTAAGACAGTAGTGTGTCTTGTAGACTGTAGTGTGGTCTTTTAAGACGTAGTGTGTCTTGTAAACTGTAGTGTGTCATGTAAGACGTAGTGAGTCTTGTATTACTAGACAGTGTCTTGTAAGACTGGTAGTGTGCCATGTAAAGACTACAGTTTGTCTTGTAAGACTGTAGAGTGGCCTTGCCAGACTGTAGTTTTCTTCTAATACTGTAGTGTGTCTTGTAAGACTAGACTGTGTCTTCTGAGACTACAGAGTGTCTTGTAAGACTGTAGTGTGCCTTGTAAGACTGTAGTGTGTCTTGGAAACTACAGTGTGTCTAGTAAGACTTTAGATTGCATGAAGACTGTATTGTGTCTTGTAAGACTAGACTATGTTCTTGTAAGACTGCAGTTTGTCTTGTAAGACTGTAGTAAGTCTTGTAAGACTTTACTGTGGCCTTGTAAAGAAACTGTAGTGTGTCTTGTAAGACCAGCAGTGTCCTTGAAAGACTTGTATGTTCTTGTTAAACAACAGTGTGTCTTGTAGGATCTTCAGTGTGTCTTGTAATACTTGTAATGTGTCCTGGCGCAAGAACTGTAGTGTGTCTTGTAAGACTGTAGTGTGTTTTATAAGACTGTCCTGGTCTGTAATACTGTATGAGTCTTGAAGACTGTAGTGTTGTTTTTATAAGACAGTCGTGTGGTCTCGTAGACCAGTAGTGAGTCTTGTAATACTGTAGTGTGTCTTGTAAGACTGCAGTGTGTCTTGTAAGACTACAGTGTGTCTTGTAATACTGTAGTGTGTCTTGTAAGACTGTAGTGTGTCTTGTAAGACTACAGTGTGTCTTGTAAGCCTGTAGTGTATCTTGTAAGACTGTATTCAGTCTTTGTAAGACTAGACTCTTGTCGTGTAAGAATGGAGGTGTGTCTTTACACTGTATATTCATGTAACACTTAGTGTGACTGTAAGCTGTAGAGTGTTTTTGTAAGACTGTAGTGTGTTCTTGTAAGTGTGTAGTGTCTCTGTAAGAGTGTAGTGGTCCTTGTTAGACTACAGTGTTGTCCTTGTAATACTATAAATGTGTCATGTAGACTGTGGTGTGTCTTGTAAGACTGTATGTCCCTGTAAAGACTGTAGTGTTTATTGTAAGACTGTAGTGTTTCTTTAAGACTTGTAGTGTTCTTGTAAGACGCAGAGTTCATGCAAGAATACAGAGTGTTGTAAGACTGTACTGTGCCTTGTAAGACTACAGTGTGTCTTGTAAGACTATAGTTTGTCTTGAAAGACTGTAGTGTGTCTTGTAAGACTGCAGTGTGGTCTTGTAAGACTGTAGTGTGTCATGTAAGACTGTAGGGTGTTTTTGAACACAGTAGTGTGTCGTTGTAATACTGTAGTGTGTCTGTAAGAAACTGTAGTGAGTCTTGTAAGAACTAAGAGTGTTCTGTAAAAGCTGCAGTGAGGCTTGTAAGACTGTAGTGTGTCTTGTAAGACTGTAGTGTGTCTTGTAAAACTACAGTGTGTCTTGTAAGACTACAGTGGTGTCTAGTAAAGAACTGTAGTTTGTCTCGTAAGACTGTAGTTGTTCTTATAAGACTAGACTGTTTCTAAGTAAGACTGTAGTGTTTTTTGTAAAACAGACGTGCCTTGTAGACTGTAGTAGTCTTGTAAGACTAGACAGTGTATTGTGAACTGTAGTGTGTCTGTAGCACTGTAGGTGTTTTGTTAAGACTGTATGTTCTTGTAAGACTGTAGTGTGTATTGTAAGACTGTAGATGTGTCTGTAAGACCGTAATGTGTCCTGTAAGTGCTGTAGTGTGTCTGTAAGACAAGACTGTGTCTGTAAGACTGTAGTGTGGACTTGTAAGCTAGACTGTGTCCTTGTAAGACTGTAGTGTGTCTTGTAAACTCATTTTTTCTTCTAAGTCAGCAGTGTGACTTTATACTGAGTGTGTCTTGTAAGACTGTTGTGTCATGTAAGACTACAAGTGTGTCTTGTAAGACTGGTAGTGTGTCTTGTAAGACTACAGTGTGTCTTGTAAGACTACAGTGTGTTTTGTAAGACTGTAGTGTGTCTTGTAAGACTGTATGTGTCTTGTAAGACAGTCTTGTCTTGGTAAGACTGTAGGTGTTTTGTAAACGTCGTGTGTCTTGTAAGAGTGTAGTGTGTCTGTGAAGACTACAGTGTGTCTTGTAAGACTAGAGTGTGTTTTGTTAAGACCTGTATGTGTTTTGTAGACTGTATGTGTCTTGTAAGACAACAGTGTGGTCTTGTAAGACTGTAATGTGTTTTAGTAAGACTGTCGTGTGTCTTGAAATACCGTATTGTGTCTTGTAAGACTGTAAGTGTGTTTTGTAAGACTGTAGGTTGTGTCTTGTAAGACTGTAGTGTGTCTTTTATGACTGTAGTGTTTCTTGTAAGACAGTAGTTGTTTTGTAAGACTATAGTGTGTCTTGTAAGACTGTAGTGTGTTTTGTAAGACTACAGTGTGGTCTTGTAAGACTGTAGTGTGTCTGTAAGACTGAGTGCGTCCTAGTAATACTACAGTGTGTCTTGTAATACTGTAGTCTGTTATATAAGACTGTCGTGTGTCTTGTAAGACTGAAGTGTGTCTTGTAAGACTACAGTGTGTCTTGTAAGACTGTAGTTGTCCTTGTAAGACTGTAGTGTGTCTTGTAAGACTAAACCTTCTTGTAAGACTAAACTCTGTCTTGTAAGACTGTAGTGTGGGGTGGGTTTTTTCCCCTCGTAAGACTGTAGTGTGTCTTTAAGACTGAGTGTGTCTTTAAGACTTGAAGTGTGTCTTGTAAGACTGTAGTGTGTCTTATAAGACTACAGTGTGACTTGTAAGACTGTAGTGTGTCTTGTAAGGCTACAGTGTGTCTTGTAAATGTATGGTTTTGTAAGACTGTAGTGGTGTTTTGTAAGACTGTAGTGTGTCCTTGTAAGACAACAGTGTGTCTTGTAAGCCTGTAGAGTATTCTTGTAAGACTGTAGTGAGTGTCTGTAAGACTAGACTCTGGTCGTGTAAGACTTAGTGTGTCTTGTAAGACTGTAGTGTGTCTTGTAAAACTGTAGTATGTCTTGTAATCCTGTAGAGTGTCTTGTAAGACTGCAGTGGTGTCTTTGTTATACTACAGTGTGTCTTGCAAGACTGCATGTGCGTCTGTGTAAGACTTGCAGTGTTATCGTAATACTGTAGTGTGTCTTGTAAGACTGTAGTGTGTCTTGTTAGACTACATGAGTCTTGTAAAAGTTTTTAATAGACTTATAAGACTGTAGGTGTCTTGTAAGACAGAAGTGGTGCTTGTAAGACTGTAGTTTTGTCCTTGTAAAACTGTAGGCGTCTTGTAAGACTGTAGGTGTAGGTGGGGGGTATACTGTAGTGTTTTGTAAGAACTGGTAGTGTGACTGTAGACCTGTATGTGTCTGCAAGAATACAGGGTGTCTTTTACGACTTTATGTCCTTGTACGACTAGAGTGAGTCTTTTAAGACTGTAGTATGTTTTGTAAGACTGTAGTGTGTCTTGTAAGACTGTAGTATGTCCTGGTAAGACTGTAATGTATTCTAGTAACCCTGTAGTGTGTTTTTTGTAAGACCCAAGGTGTATCTTGTAAGACTGTATGTGTCTTGTAAGACTGTAGTGTGTCTTGTAAGACTGTAATGTGGTCTTTAAGACTGCAGAGTATCTAGTAATAACTGTAGTGTGACTTGGAAACTGTAGTGTGTCTGTATGACAGTAGTGTGTCTGTAAGACTGTAGTGTGGTTCTTTGTAATACTGGTAGTGTGTCTTGAAGACTGTAGTTTGTCTTTGAAACTGTAGGTGTGTCTTGAAACTGTAGTGTTCTTGTAAAAGGATAACAATGTGTCTGTAAGAACTGTACTGTGTCTGGCAAACAAGACTGTGTATTTCCTTCGACTGAATTGTGTCTTGTAAAGACTGTTGTTGTCTTGTAAGACTTAAGTGCATGTAGACTCTAGTGTGTCTTTTAAAAGTCTGGGCAGAGTTCTTGTTAGACTTACAGTGTAGTCCTTGTAAAGACTGTAGTTTGTCCTGTAAAATACTGTATTGTGACTTTTAATACTAGACATGTGTCCTTGTAACACCTGCTAGTGCTCTGTAGGGAGACTGTAGTGTGTTCTTTAAAAAAAGCAGTGTGTCTTGTATGACTGTATGTGTCTTGCTAGACAACAGTGTGTCTTGTAAGACTGTATGTGTCTTCTAAGACTGGTAGTGGACCTTTTAAGACTAGACTGTGTCTTGTGAGACTTACAGAGTGTCTTTAAGACTGGTATGGTAGCTTGTAAACTGGCAGTGTGTTCTTGTATAGACTGAGTGTGTCTTGTAGACTACAGTGAGGAGACTTTAACTTTAGTCATATTGATTGGATTCTTGACTGGGAATTTAGAATCATACGACTTCTTAGAAGTAGTTCAGATTGTTTTTCTGAAGCATTTTTGTGATACAGAACCTACAAGGGGTAATAACCTGCTTGACTTAGTTCTGGCAAACAATGAATCCATTGTTTAATAATTTAGAATTTCAGAAGAACTGGTTGCTAGCGACCACAAATCAATACATTTAGAATTGAATGGAAGTATGAAATTATGATAACACCAGTAACAGTCCCAGATTTTCGCTTAGCAGATTAACGATGGGCTTAGAGAACTCTTATCATCTTTGACTGGGGTAACGAAGAGAGCTATCAATATGACAGTTTTCTGAACACAATACATTCTGCCTCAAAGAACATTTAACCCTTATAAAGAAATAGATCAAATAGGAAGACCCAAAATGGATGAATAATAGGCTGAAATATCTTCTAGGGCATAGAAAGGAATTTATAGCGTAATCAAAAGAGGCGAGTGTCATCTTATGATCAGTATATTGAACATTAAAATGGTATAAAATACCGACAGGTTGTTAGGTAAGACACATATCAACAGTTAAGTATCTTTATTTCAAAACATTCGCCTACACAGTAGGCTCTTCAGTCGAGTACAGAAAAGTTGATAGGAAGCAGAAGATACTTTGAAGACGATGTAATCAGTCCATCACCCTGCTCTGCAAAGACAATGATTATATATAAAGAGCAAATGATGATGAAAGTGATGATATAATGATGAAAGTTTTTGGTGCCTTTTCCATGTGGTGTTGGTTACTCTACCTCGGTGGGAACGGCAACACATTAAAAAAAAAGGGGGGGGGGTCTAAGCATCTGAAGGTGTAGGCCAAATTGGGAAGAAGACTTGGGACGTGTATTTGATGGTTCAGGTAACATCACTCCACAGCAGCAGGCACAGCTTGCCTACACTCCACATTAGTAATAACATTAATTTTTATTAAGAAAATGAATGAACATCAGAATTTTTCAGAGTTTACTGGACGTGATCAACTTGAACTGACGTAAGGTGGAATCAATCATTCATTAAATAATTTTATGTGAATGTGTGCATTAATACATGTTTACATTATAACAGTAGCAGTTTAATACTAACCAGAGATTTACAATTTATGTAACTCAGTTCTACTCTTAATTTTTATTTTCAACAAGTCGGCTGTCTCCCACCGAGCAGGGTGACCCAAAAAAAAGAAAGAAAATCCCCAAAAAGAAAATACTTCATCATCAATCAACACTTTCACCACACTCACACAATAATCACTGTTTTAGCAGAGGTGCTCAGATACCAACAGTTTGAAGCCTACACATATAAGATACACAACATACCCTCCAAACTGCCAATATCCCAAACCCCTCCTTATAGTGCAGGCATTTGTACTTCCCCATTTCCAGGATCAAGTCCGACGATATGAAAATAACCAGTTTCCCTGATCCCTTCAGCAAAATATACCCTGCTCACACTCCAACAGATCGTTCAGTCCCAAGTATCTATTCGTCTCCATTCACTCTATCTTAACATGCTCACGCACGCTTGCTGGAAGTTCAAGCCCTTTGCCCACAAAACCTCCTTAACCCCCTCTTTCCAACCCATTCGAGGACGACCCCTCTCCCTCCTTCCTTCCCCTATAGATTATATATGCTTTCCATGTCATTCTATACTTTGATCCATTCCTCTCTAAAAGACCAAACCACCTCAACAACCCCTCTTCTGCCCTCTGACTAATGCTTTATTAACTCACACCTCTCCTAATTTCGCACACTCCGAATTTTCTGCATAATAATTACCCACACATTGCCCTTAGCAGGACGATCTCCCCTGCCTCCAACCGTCTCCTCGCTGCTTCATACCATATAAGAGGGGTTGGTACTACTATACTTTCTTACATTTCCCTTTCTTTGCCTCCATAGATAACATTTTTTGACTCCACATATACCTCAATGCACCACTCACCTTTTCCCTCTATCAATTCTATGATTAACCTCATCCTTCATAAACCCATTCCGCAGGACACGTCAACTCCCAAGTATCCTGATTTTCATTCACTTCTTCCATACTCCTCCTCCCCAATTTTGATATCCAATTTTTCATTACTAAATCATTTGATACCCTCATCACCTTACTCTTTTCTTATGTTTCACTTTCAACTTTTACCTTTACTCACATTACTCAACTCATCCACTAACCTTTGGGCAATTTTCTTTAGAATCTCCATAAGCACAGTATCATCAGCAAAAAGTAACTGTGTCAGTTCATTTTTGAATTTGATTCCCCATAATTTAATCCCACCTCTCCCGAACACGCCTAGCATTACTTCCTTTACAACCCATCTATAAATATAATTAAACAACCTTGGTGACATTAAACATCCCTGTCTAAGACCTACTTTTACGCGGGAAGTATTCTCCCTCTCTTCTACAAACCCTCTAACCTTAGCCCACTGTCCCTCATAAAAGCTCTTTACAGCATTTAGTAACTTATCCACCTATTCGATATACTGCAACATGTGCCACATAGCTCACCCTATCCACTCTATCATATGCCTTTTCTAAATCCATAAATGCATAAAAACTTCCCTACCTTTAACTAAATACTGTTCACTAAATATGCTACAATGTAAACACTTGATCTACACATCCCCTACCGCCCTCTGAGCCTACTAGCTCATCCGCAATCTACATCTGTCTTACCCTCTAATCTTTCAATTATAACCCCTATCCGTATACTTTCCTGGTAAACTCGTAAACTTTTTCCTCTATAATTTTTACAATTCTCTTTGTCCCCTTTCCCATTATATAAAGGACTATACATGCTATCGCCAATCCCCTAGGTACCTTCCCCTTTTCATACATTTATTAAACAAAAGTACCAACCACACACCAACACTATAACCCCCCCTGCTTTTAACATTTCTGTCATGATCCATCAGTTCCAGCTGCTTTACCCCCTTTCATCTACTAATGCCTCACGTACCTCACCACATTCTTACATTCTGCCTTTCTTCCACTCCTAAAAGAGGTATCACTCCCTGGCCATGCATGAAATTACGGCCTCCTATTCTTCCTTCAACATTAAAAGTTCCTCAAAATATTCTCGGCCATCTACCTAAACCTCCCTCCACCCCATCTACTAACTCCCCTACTCTGTTAATAATTATTATAATTACAGGGAGATCTAACACTGAATAAGAGCAATAAAGCCATGGAGAGGTAATTTGGTTGTTCTAATGGAATATAGCTCTCTAAAGAAAACAAAAATACACAATACCGTGGAACAATATGCAAATAACCCACTTGTAGGTTCCAAGTCAGACCGAAATGTCATCAATAAATTCCTCTCTCCTATGTGCGGGTTATTTATGTATAGCTGTAATTTTTTTGATCAAAAATCCGTCACATAAATTCACCCTTTTAACTCTCAAATGAACCAAACGTATATATTCGTTCACTCTCTCAGCACCCGAATTTTTTGGGCAAAAAACAAAAAAATTAATAGAAAAAAAAGAGCATATGTACCCAGGCGTCCCCATTTTTATATTCGTGCACAATGATGAACACACACACTCTCTCATTCTAGGCAACTCAGGCCTATCACGCCAATGTTGAAAGAATGAAGAATGAACTTATATATACGTTTGGGTCGTCTACGCAAGAGACGATATATACATTTGGACCGTTAAAGGGTTAAAGGGTCAACACTTTAAGCCACTTGAAAAAAATATGATAATTTCTAATGATGGTTTG
Organism: Cherax quadricarinatus; assembly: GCF_026875155.1. NCBI lineage: Eukaryota > Metazoa > Arthropoda > Malacostraca > Decapoda > Parastacidae > Cherax > Cherax quadricarinatus. The sequence continues at coordinate 22,161 of NW_026507656.1, forward strand.
CTTTAAGGATAGTGGAAAAACAACAGTGGTCCACACATATGACATTATGAATACTGAAATTTTTTCTTAAGTTGACTGTTTTGAAGTTGAAACTCTGTTATCCCCAGATAACTCACAATCAAAAGGCATTCCTATACTACAATATTCCATCAGAGGTGCATTTCTAATGTACAATAATCCATTGGAGAGGCATTACGGGCTATATATTTCATACCTAGTTGCATTTATCTCTCAGCAATAAATTAAAAACAATGTACAGTACCCAAAAAGTCCCCTTTCCTCTCTTTATTTCCCTTACCTACCTCGTTCATTTTATTGAACAATACTTACTCTCCACCTTTCATCCCCTACTGTATTCCAGTTGGACAAATTGCTTCCACTAAGCCATCATACTGTGGTGCCACATTAATCTTCCTGATCAACCATTTTTTGAGTGAGGTGTTGGGATATATCTTCCAGCATGGTAAAACAATACATGTTAGTCTTCCTGAATCAACCCTGAGTGAGTGTGGAGATATTTCTTCTCAGCATGGTAAACAATAACAGTTAAGTCGTTCCTGAATCAACCCCGAGTCTGGGGTTGGAGAATATGTAAACAATAACAGTTAGTCTTCCTGATCACCCTGAGAGCAGGTGTTGATTATCTTCTCAGCATGTAAAACAATAACAGTTAAGTCTTCCCTGATCAACCCTGAGTCTAGTGTTGGGATATTTCTTCTCAGCATGGTAAAACATAACTTTAAGTCTTCCTGATCAACCTGAGTCAGGTGTTGGGATATTTTCTTCTCAGCATTGGTAAAACAATAACATTAAGTCTGAAGTGATTACCGAGTCAGGTGTTGGGATATTTCTTCTCAGCATGGTAAAAAATACAGTTTAAGTTCTTCCTGATCAACCCAGATTCAGGTGTTTTGGGATAATTTTCTTCTCAGCATGTAAAACAATAACAGGATATTTTTCCTGATAATTTCCTATTCAATCGAATTCAAATATGGTTGGAAAACTGTGAAGACAAGTTTTCTCTTTTTTTGTCTGTGATATATAAATTAACAATTGAATTCTTACTAACATCACATCTTAACCTGTGAACTGTCCAAGCAATCTACGTTCACATGTGTACTGCTCCAAGCAGATCTACGTTCACATGTGTACTGCTCCAAGCGTCTACGTTCACATGTGTAACTCTCCAACAATCATACGTTCACATGTTTACTGCTCCAAGCATATCTACGTCACATGTGTACTGCTCCAAGCAGATCTACGTTCACATGTGTACTGCGTCCAAAAGTAGATCTTATTTATATTTTTAAATATTTTCAAATATAACAAAAAAAAACATAGATCATGTTTTTTTACACGTTTTCAAATTTAAAAAATAAAAAGATCTACTTTTTGTACATACTATCAAGCTATTAAAAAATGTATGTATACCGTTTGACCGTTTACAGGTTAATCATGATAGCCAGTAGATAATAATTATCGTTCAATGTGAGTTGGTGTGTGTGTGGGGTGTGTGTGTGTGTGTTGTTGTTGGTGTGTGTGTGTGTGTGTGTGTGTGTGTGTGTGTGTGTGTTTGTGTATGTGTGTATTTGTGTGTTGAGTGTTTGTATTTGTTTGTTGAAAGGGCCACAATAATCCCCCCCCACCCACACCCAAGAGGGCCTCAGTGCAGCCAGTAGTGCAGATGCGCATGGACCCGTTCCATGGCTACCTTCATCTCAATAAACCGTCAATCCAGATTGCAACCTTCACTCCAATCACCTCAGTGGATGAACAAGAGGGCAATCCAGAAATCCAGCGGCAGCCTCCAAGATATACCCTCACCCGTAAGACTTCAAAAGCTGCCCCAGCAGACCGGAGAGGTGATGGGACATCTCCTTGATGATCAAGATTCCACAGCAAACTACACTATCACCACCAGGATTTCAACAGGTAATGGAGGGACTATGCCTGACCCCCAACTTAGAGCAAGACTTCTTGAGGAAATGACCCCAAAGGCGAAAGTAATGAAAGGTAGGGGATGAAAAAAAAGGAGGGATGGGAAGGATGGGTAGGAAGGAGGACTGGTGGGTAATTAGGTTCATTGGGGGTAGATGACCGAAGTGTCGCAATTCCTCAGACCAAAAGCCCTTCACCATGCAAAAGATCCCTCCCCCTTGAAATAGAAACAATAAATACAATAGTGCAATATATCAGAGGTTATGAATGTTGTCTAAGTCAATGTGTGGTTGTAAATATTACGCAAGAATTGGGGGTGGGGGGGGAATTGAGGGGAAGTGTGGAGTTACTAAAAGTATTAGTCAGAGGGCTAAACAGGGTTTTGAGGTGGTTTTGTCATTAGAAAGAATGGAACAAAGTAGAATTACTTGGAGAGCATATAAATCTGTATGGGAAAGAAGTTGGGGTAGGGGTCGACCCTCAAAAAGATTGGAGGGAGGGTGTAAGTGAGGTTTTGTGGGCGAGGGGCTTGGACTTCCATAAAGCATGCGTGTGTTGATAGAATGAATAGACCGAATGGTTTCTGGGACCTTACGAGTTGTTGGAGTGTGAGGCAAGTTAATATTTTGTGGACGGGATTCAGGAAAACTGGCTGCCAACTCGATCCAGGAAACTGGTAAGCACAATGCCTGCACTTTAAGGGAGGGGTTTGGATATTGGCAGTTCGGAGGACTCTAAGCCTCCGTATCTGAGTGCCTCTGCAAAGACAGCGATTATGTATGAGTGATGGTGAAAGAGTTGAATGATAAAGTAATTTTCCTTTCTTTTGGGGTCACCCTGCCCTGGTGGGAAACGACCGATATTTTAAAAAAAAAATGCATCTCTTCCAGCTCTAGTCAATAAAACACTCAATGAGTTACTGAGTGATTTATTGTTCCAAAGTTATGAGATATACACACATATTTCAGAGAAACTTTACAATTTGCTTTGGTACAATACCTAGTATTAAAAGATTGAAATCCAGGGACATATCAGAATAAAAAACTGTTAAAAATAAGACTAATCTTGTCTCCTAAAGGAACTGAAAATATCCCTTACACAACTTTTATATTTTTCACATGTGACAAAGCTGATTAATCTTTATAATTTGTGGTTCATTATACGTATAACCTAGTACGAATTATTTGAATATGACTTTTGACAATAGTAATACAGTTATAAAGTGGCTATGTAAGAGACCCCGTCGAGCACGAAACAATGTGAAACCTTGAAGTCAACCAGGAACTGACTTCCACAATATAACGCAAGTCACTCTTCTCTCTTTCTCCAATGAGGCTATATGTGGATCTTCGACCTTTTGAAGTTCTCTAAACGCTCCCTTCGCTATGCTCCTTTGACTTAATTGCCTTCTGAAAGAAAGATTTTTTTAAAACAGTAGGGGGGGTTTTTTTAAACACTGTAGTGTGTCTTGTAAGGCTGTAGTGTGTCTTATAAGACTGTAGTGTGTCTTGTTAGACTGTAATGTGTCTTGTAAGACTCTAGTTTGTCTTGTAAGACTGTAGTGTGTCTTGTAAGACTGTAGTGTGTCTTGTAACACTGTAGGGTGGTTTGTAAGACTGTAGTTTGTCTTGTAACACTGTAGTGTGTCTTGTAAGACTGTACTGTGTCTTGCAAGACTGAAGTGTGTCTTGTAAGACTGTAGTGTGTCTTGTAAGACTGTAGTGTGTTTTGTAAGACTACAGTGAGTCTTGTAAGCCTGTAGTGTATCTTGTAAGACTGTAGTGAGTCTTGTAAGACTGTAGTGTGTTTTGTAAGACTGTAGTGTGTCTTGTTAGGCTACAGTGTGTCTTGTAAGACTGTAATGTGTCTTGTAAGACTCTAATGTGTCTTGTAAGACTGTAGTGTGTCTTGTAAGACTGTAGTTTGTCTTGTAAGACTGTAGTGTTTATTGTAAGACTGTAGTGTGTCTTTTAAGACTGTAGTGTGTCTTGAAAGACTGTAGTGTGTCTTGTAAGATTGTAGTGTGCCTTGTAAGACTGTAGTGTATCTTGTAAGACTGTAGTGTGTCTTGTGAGACTGTAGTGTGTCTTGCAAGACTAGACTGTGTCTTCTACGACTGCAGTGTGTCTTCAAAGACTGTAGTGTGTCTTGTAAGACTGTAGTGTGTCTTGTAAGACTGTAGTGTGTCTTGTAAGACTGTAGTGTGTCTTGCAAGACTAGACTGTGTCTTCTACGACTGTAGTGTGTCTTGTAAGACTGTAGTGTGTCTTTTAAGACTACAGTGTGTCTAGAAAGACTGTAGTGTGTCTCATAAGACTGTAGTGTGTCTTGTAAAACTAGACTGTGTCTTGTAAGACTGTAGTGTGTCTTGTAAGACTGTAGTGTGTCTTGTAAGACTGTAGTGTGTCTTGTAAGACTGTAGTGTGTCTTGTAAGACGGTAGTGTGTCTTGTAAAACTGTAGTGTGTCTTGTAAGACTGTAGTGTGTCTTGTAAGACTGTAGTGTGTCTTGTAAGACTGTAGTGTGTTTTGTAAGACTGTAGTGTGTCTTGTAAGACAGTAGTGTGTCTTGTAAGACTGTAGTGTGTCTTGTAAAACTGTAGTGTGTCTTGTAAGACTGTAGTGTGTCTTGTAAGACTGTAGTGTGTTTTGTAAGACTGTAGTGTGTCTCGTAAGACAGTAGTGTGTCTTGTAATACTGAAGTGTGTCTTGTAAGACTGTAGTGTGTCTTGTAAGACTTCAGTGCGTCTTGTAAGACTGTAATGTATCTTGCAAGACTGTAGTGTTTCTTGTAAGACTGTAGTGTGTTTTGTAAGACTGTAGTGTGTCTTGTAAGAGTGTAGTGTGTCTTGTAAGACTGTATATTCTTGTAAAACTGTAGTGTGTCTTGTAAGACTGTAGTGTGTTTTGTAAGACTGTAGTGTGTCTTGTAAGACTACAGTGTGTCTTTTAAGACTGTAGTATTTACTGTAAGACTGTAGTGTGTCTTGTAAGAGTGTAGTGTGTCTTGTAAGAGTGTAGTGTGTCTTGTAAGACTGTAGTGTGTCTTGTAAGACTACAGTGTGTCTTTTAAGACTGTAGTATTTACTGTAAGACTGTAGTGTGTCTTGTAAGCGGACAGTGTGTCTTGTAAGACTGTAGTGCTTCTTGCAAGACTGTAGTGTGTCTTGTAATGGGGCAGTATGTCTTGTAAGACTGTAGTGTGTCTTGTAAGACTGTAGTGTGTCTTGTAAGACTGTAGTGTGTCTTGTAAGACTAGAACGTGTCTTTTAAGACTAGACTGTGTCTTGTAAGACTGTAGAGTGTCTTGTAAGACTGTAGTGTGTCTTTTTAGACTGTAATGTGTGTTGTAAGACTGTAGTGTGTTTTGTAAGACTGTAGAGTGTCATGGAAGACTGTAGTGTATCTTGTAAGACTGTAGTGTGTCTTGTAAGACAATAGTGTGTCTTGTAAGACTGTGAGGTGTGTCTCTTGTAAGACTGTACGTGTGTTTTGTAAGACTGTAGTGTTGTCTTGTAAGACTGTATATTCTTGTAAAACGGTAGTGTGTCTTGTAAGACTGTAGTGTGTTTTGTAAGACTGTAGTGTGTCTTGTAAGAGTGTAGTGTGTCTTGTAAGAGTGTAGAGTGCCTTGTAAGAGTGTAGGTGTTATTCCAGCGTGTAGTGTGTCTTGTAAGTAAGAGTGTAGTGTACCTTTGTTAGACTACAGAGTGTCTTTTAATATTATAATACGTCTTGTAAGACTTGTGTTGTGTCTTGTAAGACTGTAGTGTGATGTGTCTTGTAAGATTGTAGTGTTTATTGTTAAGACTCTATTGTGTCTTGTAAGAGTGTAAGTGTGTTCTTGTAAGACTGTAGCGTTGTCTTGTAAGGACTGTACTGTGTCTAGTATGACTGTAGTGTGTCTTGCAATATTGCAGGGTGTCTTGTCGACTGTAGTGTGCCTTGTAAGGCTTCAATGTGTCTTTGTAAGCACTGTAGTGTGTCTGTAAGACTGAAGTGTGTCTTGTAAGACTGTAGTGTGTCTTGTAAGACTGTAGTGTTTATTGTAAGACTGTAGTGTGTCTTTTAAGACTGTAGTGTGTCTTGAAAGACTGTAGTGTGTCTTGTAAGATTGTAGTGTGCCTTGTAAGACTGTAGTGTATCTTGTAAGACTGTAGTGTGTCTTGTAGACTGTATTGTTTGTAGACTGGGTTTTTAAGACTGTAGTGTGTCTCGTAAGACTGTAGTATGTCTTGTAAGACTGTAGTATGTCTTGTAAGACTGTAGTATGTCTTGTAAGACTCTAGTGTATCTTGTAAGACTGTAGTGTGTCTTGTAAGACTGTAGTGTGTCTTGTAAGACTGTAATGTGTCTTGTAAGACTGCAGAGTATCTTGTAAGACTGTAGTGTGTCTTGGAAGACTGTAGTGTGTCTTGTAAGACTGTAGTGTGTCTTGTAAGACTGTAGTGTGTCTTGTAAGACTGTAGTTTGTCTTGGAAGACTGTAGTGTGTCTTTGAAGACTGTAGTGTGTCTTTGAAGACTGTAGGGTGTCTTGTAAGATAATAGTGTGTCTTGTAAGACTGTAGTGTGTCTGGCAAGACAAGACTGTGTTTTCTTCGACTGAAGTGTGTCTTGTAAGACTGTTGTGTGTCTTGTAAGACTGTACTGTGTCTTGTAAGACTGCAGTGTGTCTTGTAAGACTGTAGTGTGTCTTGTATGACTGTAGTGTGTCTAGTAAGACTGTAGTGTGTCTAGAAAGCTGTAGTGTGTCTTGTAAAACTGTAGTGTTTTCTTGTAAGATGTAGTGTGTTTGAAGACTTTGTGTGTCTTGTAAGACTGTAGTGTGTCTTCTAAGACTGCAGTGTGTCTTGCAAGACTACACTGTGTCTTCTACGACTGCAGTGTGTCTTCAAGACTGTAGTGTGTCTTGTAAGACTGGGAGTGTTCTTGTAAGACTGTAGTGTGTCTTGTAAGACTGTAGTGTGTTTGTAAGGAGTGGGTTTTGTGTGGTTTTTGCAAGACTAACTGTGTCTTTACGAGCAGTGTGCTTCAAAGACTTAGTGTGTCTTGTAAGATGTAGTGTGTTTGTAAACTGTAGTGTGTCTTGTAAGACTGGAGTGTGTCTTGTAAGACTAGTGGTCTTGAAGACTAGACTGTGTCTTTAAACTGAGTGTGTCTTTAAAGACTGTTGTGTGTTTTGTAAG
>NW_026507657.1:0-19399 GCF_026875155.1 Cherax quadricarinatus
CTTTTTGTTTTTGGGGTTTTTTTTTTTTTTTTCCCCCCCCCTTTTTGTGTCCCCTTTTTTCCCTTTTTCCCTTGGTTCCCCCCCGAGTTTTTGTTGGGGGTTTTTTGTTGGGGTTTGTGTTTGTTTGCGCGCTAGTGTTGTGAAACTCACCTTTCTACTCACCTATTGGGGTTTTGAGGGTCGATCATAGCTCCTGACCCCGCCCTTCACAGTTTGCTCTATGTCCCTCTCCTCCCGCTCCTTGAGCTTTATCAAACCTCGTCTTAAAATTTGTATGTTTCCCGCCCCACAAACGTCCCTTTCAAGGCTATCCACTTCCTGACAACTCTATGACTGAAGAAATACTTCCTAACATCCCTTTGATTCATCTGTGTCTTTAACTTCCAATTGTGACCTCTTTTTTCTGTGTCCCCTCCCTGGAACATCCTGTCTTTGTCCACCTTGTCTATTCTGCGCAGTATTTTATATGTCGTTATCATGTCTCCCCTGACCCTCTTGTCCTCCAATGTCGTCAGGCCGATTTCCCATAACCTTTCTTCGTAGGACATACCTCTTAGCTTTGGGACTAGACTTGTTGCAAACCTTGGCACTTTCTCTAATTTCTGTCGTGCATAACCAGGTTGGTTTCGAAACTGGTGCTTGAAATACACCAATATGGGCCTGACGTACAGGGCAACAAAGTCTTGAAGATTCCTTAATGAGTTAACGGAACCTGTTCTAGTTTGCCAGGGCGCTCATATGCTGCAAGTTATCAGGTAATGTGCGCCCGGGAGTTTGCCGTGCTATTTTCCACCTAAGATCTTTTTCCTTGAGTGAGTTCGCAGTCTTTGCCATACTTTGCATTGGTGGTTAAATTCAAGGAGACATTTGCTGGACCAGACTTGTACTTGTCCGGGTTCTTTTTGTCCTGACTGACTTCATTAACTTCACTTCATCACAAACAGAGACACTTCTGAAAGTATCTCTTCCGTCATGTTGTTCATGTCCATAAACAACACAGGTCCCAGGACCGACCCCTGTGGAACCCCGCTCGTCACAGGTCCCAGGACCGACCCCTGTGGAACCCCGCTCGTCACAGACCTCCCTGCCAGATATTCTCTGATCCATTGCAGTGCCTTTCCTGTTATGTGTGCCTTATCCTCTAGTTTTGCATTAACCACTTGTGAGGAAACTGTGTTGAAGGCCTTCTTGCAGTCCAAGAAATTGCAATCTATCCACCCCTCTCGTGTCTTATTTCCGTTATGTTGTCCTAAAACTCTAGTAGGTTTGTGACACAGGATTTGCTTCCCTGAAGCCGTGCTAGTTGTCGTTTAATAAGCTTATTCTGCTCTAGGTGCTCCACTCTCCTCATAATCTTCACCATGACTTTGCATACGTCAGTGACAACAGGTCAGTAGTTCATGCTTCTGTCTGTCACGTTAAAAGTTGGACTTGCATTTGCCATCTTCCATTTCCTCAGTTGTGGCTATTGCATTCTATGTTATAAGACATAAGAAAGAAGGAACACTGCAATAGCCTACTGACCCATTGCGGAGCAGGTCCAATGTCCTTCCCTTCCCCCCCCCCCCCTGGTTTAGCGCAAATGACCCACTCAGTCTCGTCACATCCACTCAGGAAGGAGCACGGCAACCAACCCAGCAGCACAATCTAGTCAGGTCCAACTCACACCCACACCACACCAACTCATGTATTTTATCTAACCTATTTTTAAAACTTCATAACGTTTTAGTCCTGAATAACGTACTCGGGAGTTTCTCCACTCATCCACAACTCTATTACCAACCCATGCTTTCGTTCCTATATCCTTCCTGAATCTGAATTTTCCAACTTGAAACCATTGGCTGCGAGTCCTGTCTTGGCTGGAAAATTTTCAGAACGTTATTACATCCCTTTTTTATTCGGTTTTCATTTATACACTTTCGATCATGTCCCCCCTAATTCTACGCCATTCGAGATTTGAGATTCAGTGGCCCACAGTCTATCCTCATAGAAAGATCTTTCTGATACATGGGATCATCTTTGTCATCCCCCTTTGAGTACTTTTACCATAGCAATTATATCATTCTGTAATATGGTGACTCAGAACTGAGCAGCTAGTCTAAATGAGGCCTAACAAGGATATATAGAGTTGAAGAACAACCTGGGACTTCTATTATTTATACTTCTAGATATGAAGCAAGAATTCTGTTTAGCTTTATTGCGAACACTAACCCACTAAAAAAACAAACCATTCCCACGGGCGGGATAGAAACCCGCGATCTGAGATCTCAAAACTCCAGCCGTCGTGTCCTGGAGTTTTGAGACCTCCATGATCGCGAGTTCTATCCCAGCCCGTGTATGGTTTGTTTGCAATGTGTCATTAGCGATTTCGTGTCACTATCACTGTTGTCTTGGTTTAAGATTACTACTAACCAGAACTCCTAAATCCTTTTCCGCAATCATAGTATTAAGTAGATCAAAACTCCAGACACGACGGTCTGGAGTTTTGAGACTCTAGATCGAGGGTTCCTATCCCCCGCCCGTGGGATGGTTTTTTTTTAGTGCGTTAGAGTCGCAATAAAGCTAACAAATTCTAGGCTTCACATCTAGAAGTATAAATAATAGAAGTCTCCAGTTGTTCTTGTTCTTCAACTCTATATACCTTGGTTAGGCCCATTTAGACTATGCTGCTCATTCTGGTCACCATATTACAGAAATGGGATATAATGCTATGAAAACTACAGAGAGGATTGTACAAAGATGATCCATGTATCAGAAATCTTCCCTATGAGGTATAGACTGAGGGCCCTGAATCTGCAACACCTCGAAAGGCGTAGAATTAGGGTGATATGACGAAGTGTATAAGTGGTGTGATCATATACTGCCTCTCACCCCTCTGTGAGTGATCATATACCGCCGTCTCAACCCTCAGTGAGTGATCCATATACTGCCTCTTTACCCCCTCAGTGAGTGATCATATACTGCAGTCCACCTCTCAGTGTGTGATCTATACTGCCTCTCACCTCTCAGTAGAGTGATCATATACTGCCTCTTAACCCCTCAGTGAGTGATCATATACAGCGTCTCACCTCTCACGTGTGATCATATACTGCCCTCTCACCTCTTCAGTGGTGATCATAATATGCCTCATCCACCTCTTAGTGTGTGATCATAATACTGCGTCCACACCCCTCAGTGAGTGATCATATACTGCCTCTCACCTCTCATTGTGTGATCATGCACTACGTCTCTCCTTACTCTATGAGTGATCATATACTGCCTCTCACCCCTCAGTGTTCTGAACATGTACTGCCTCTGAACTATCAGTGTGGTGTGTGTGTCTGTGTGTGTATGTGTGTCTGTGTGTGTATGTATGTGCGTGTCCGTGTATATGATCGTATGCTTCCGCATCACTTCTAAGACAATAAACATATCCCTGCCCTCATGTTTTATAACTAGAACCCGAAGAGAGAAGAGAAGAAGAGAGATGAGAGAGAGAGAGAGAGAGAGAGAGAGAGATAGAGAGAGAGAAGAGAGAGATGAGAGAGGATAGAGAGAGAGAGAGAAGAGAGAGAGAGAGAGAGAGAGATTTACAGTTACGTACTTGTTTCTTCAGCAACGCAACTCTGTTTTCGGTGTCGAATTTTTAGTAACATGTTCCATTGATCTATTTTAATTATTTCTAACGTTGCAGTACTAATTAACCAAAACTTCAGTTGGAAAGGTGTAAGACACATAGCTACTTCTGGATATCTTTATTGTCGACGTTTCGCCCTCCAGTGGCTTTATCGATATATAGATTCAAAGATTAGAAGACAAAAGGAACTATATACAAAAGATGAGGTAATCATTCCATCAGCCTTGGAGTTAGTGTTCACAGCATCGTGGTGGTGGCAATCTAGAGCAAAGGCAAGGAGGCTGGCGGTTATTTAGGCGTTCAGTGGATAGGGACGTTAGCAGATGAGGAAACATAGTCCACTGGAAGTCGGAATCCCCAGTGGAAGTAGGTCTACCCAAGTGAATGGGTTAGTTGTAGTAGTTACATCGCACGATGCTGTGAAACACTAACTCCAAAGCTGAGGGAACTGATTATCTTACCTCTTTTGTAATAGATCACTGTCTTCTAATTAATGTCCTTGAATCTGTAATGATAAAGCCACTGGATGGCGAAACGTCACAAATGATGATATCCAGAAGTTCCACAGATTTCTTAACTTTCATATTGTGGTTTTATACCTTTTCTCTTGCACAAACTTTAGGTTCACTGCAGCGGCTTGAGTAATACACATGTTCAGTAATTTAATATTTTTTATCTCGAAATGTTTGTGGCCATCTCAGGAGGTTTTATAATCCTGAAGTTATGAAACCGAATACCTTCATTTCGTGGGACTGTCACCTCAAACATACTCCCTAGGAGGCGAAGGGAATGGTCACCTCATATACATATTTCCAATACTTTCAGCTTAACAGATGAAACAAGTCGTTATTAACGCTTTTTTTTCAACATATCGGCCGTTATCCCACCGATGGAGGGTCTCCTAAAACGGAAAATGAACGTATATCTTTAAATTTATTAATGTATACAGAGAGGGAGTTAACTAACCCTTGCTATCAACCATATTAGTCGCTTATACGTCATACACAACCTTACGAGGAAGAAATCTGTTTCCATTTTCCCGTGGAGATAAAAGAAATAAAGAAAGAACAAAAAACTAATTAAATAGCAGAAAACCCAAAAGTATATATATTATATTTTGTCGTGCCGAATAGGCAAACTTGCGATCTGTGCTTAAATAGCAACGTTCATCTTGCCATATAGCAAGTGAAAATTTGTGGTAAATAATACTTTCGCCAAAACATTCTGACCTAACGAAAAAAAATATATTTCACTGTGCTTTGTTTTGAGTATAAAATTATTGTAAACAAATCTAATCTATATTTAGTTGGGATAGGCTGAAAAAAAAATTGATCTTTGTTTAGAATAATGGTTAGGTAAGTTTTAAAAGATTCTTTTGAATGCAAAAATTAAAAATTTACATTAACATTAGTGAAAAAAATATTTCTTTAAACTTATAAGATAAAATTTTAGAAAAGGACTTTAATCTTTAAATAGTTCTTGCTAATTTTACCAGTTTTACCCATATCGGCACGACATATAAATATAAAATATATATATATTAAATATATATATATATATAAAAATATATATATATATATATAAATATATTATATATAAATATATATGTATATATTATATATATTTATATATATTGTATATTTATATATATATATATATATATATAAATATATATATATATATATATATATATATATACATATATATACACATATATATATATATAGATATATATATATTAGTATAAAAAATATATATATATATAATATGATACAAATAAACACACAACATACACGTGTGTGGTGCGTGTGGCGTTTGTATGTATCACCTAGCTGTATTCACCCAGTTGTAATTAATGGGGTCGAATTATAGCATCCTGGCCCTCGCCTTTTCACTGTCACTACTAGGACACTCTTTCCTGCACCATGAGCTTTATCATACCTCTTGTTAAAGCTATGTATGGATCCTGCCTCCACTTCATACACTTCCTACCAAATTATTCCACTTCCTGACAATTCTGTGACGAAGAAATACTCCAACATCCTTGGATTCATCTGAGTCTTCAATTTCCACCTAGGACCACCTTGTTGCTGTGTTCATTACTGAACATTCTGTCCTCTTTCCACTTGTCGATGTCTCTCAGCATTATATGTGGAATCATAACATCTCTATCTCTCCTGCTTCCATGTCTTCAGATAATTCCTCTTAACTTCACTCCTCGCAGTATCCATTAGCTCCGGCACTAGTCCCTTGTTGCAAATCTACTGCACTATCTTTTAGTTTCCTTACATGCTTGGCAAGGTGTGGTTCACAAACGTAGTGCTTCATAACTCTATATGGGCCAAATGCGTAACACGGAGTACAGTGTCCTGAACGATTCCTTATTAAGAATGTCGGATACTGTTCTTAGGTTTGCTGGGAGGCGCCCGGTATTCTTATCAGCAAAGTTATTTGGTTGACTTGCGCCTCAGGAGATTGCCAAAGGCCCTTTTCCTAATGAGGTTTGTAGTCTCTGGCCTCCGTGTTGCGGTCTCCTTTGCCTTTCCCAATCTTCTGACGTTTGCACTTGGTGGTGTTGAACTCCAAAGGGATCTGGACAGTTAGTAGCTAACATTCACAAATACCTGGAGCACCACGGTACTAGGACTGACCCCCGGGAAACCCCACTCGTCGCAGGCGCCCACTCTGACACCTCGCCACGTAACCATGACTCGCTGTTTGTCTTCCACTGACAGGTATTCCCTGATCATATGTGGTGCCTTTCTGTACCCGAGGTCCTGGTCACACCAGCTTTTGCACTAATCTCTTTGTTATAAGCTGTGTGTGTGTGGTGTGGTGGTGTGTGTGTGTTGTGTGTTTGTGTGAGTTTGTCCATGTATAAGCATGTAGTTTTATAACCTAAGTGAAAGTATAAGTATCAAGACTACCTAAAATTTTCCCCAATATTCATTTTTATGAGACACTAAACAACACACCACACTCCTACCATCATTCAAAACAAATATATTTTTCCATAATACTCTCGCAGTGACGGTAGTCCTTCTCTGGGCGGTTCCTGGTTTACAACCTACTTCCTATGTATATTGTATAAAATTGATTATAAATAATAACCACAGAAATCATTAATCACTTACATTAACGATTTTTTTCGTCAGTATCCTTTAGGAATCTATTTATTCTCTTATGTATAACGGTGGCGTCTTTTTTTTTGTGTTGCAGATTCTGACAAATTTTCCTTATTTATGCATTCATATTTTTCTGACTTTAAATATCATGACCAAGACTCCATTTTCATTAGCCATCAGGAAGTATGGTGTGTGTGGTGTGTGTGTGTGGTGTGTGTGTGTGTGTTGTTGTGTGTTGTGTGTGTGTGTGTGTGTGAGTGTGATGTGTGTATGTGTGTGTGTTTTGTATGTGTGAGTATGTTGTGTGTGTGTGTGTGTTGTGTGTTTTATACGCCTAATTGTACTCAACAATGTGTGGGTTGCAGAGATCGATTCATAGTTCACTCCTGGCCTCGCCTCTTCAAACTGATCGCTATAGTGTCTACTTCCTGCTCCACGAGCTTTACATACCTCTTCTTAAAGCTATGCATGGTTCCTCTCACCACTACCCTCACCTTCTAGACATTCACTTCCTGGCAACACTATGGCGAAGAAATACTTCCAAAACATTCCTGGGTGGACTCATCTGAGGCTTCACTTCCAAATGTGACCTCATGTACCTGTATCCTATCTCTGAACATCCTGTCTAGTCCCACCTTGTCGATTCGTCTCAGAAATTTAATACTTCGTTATCACGTCCTCCCCTGTCCTCTCCTGTCTTCCAGTGACGTCAGGTCGAGTTTCCTCTTAACCTCTACTCGAAGACACACCCGTTAAGCTCCGCGACTAGTTTCGTTGATAACCTTTTCAATTTCCCTCTAGTTTCCTGACGTGTTTGTCAAGTGAGGAGTTCCAAACTGAAGCGCATAGTCCAAAATAGGCCTGATACAAGCGGCATAGAGGGTCAGGCAACGACCCTTACTGAGATCTAGGAATGCTGTTCTAATTTCTCTATCCGCCCATAGCTGCAGCAGTTATTGCTTGGTGTGCGCCATAGAGTTGTGATCGTATTTATTTAAACACCAAGATCCTTTTCCTTTGAGTGAGGTTTGTAGTCTTTGGTCCCCCCATATTCAAAGCACTCATCTGCCGTTTGGTGTACAAACCTTCAATTTTCCCTCCAACTCTGTATTCTGTTCTGGGGGTTTTGAGTTTGGGGGGGGGGGTCTGCAGGGACCGTGTGGTGTGTGTGTGTGTGTGTGTTGTGTGTGTGTTTGTGTGTGTGTGTGTGGTTTGTTGTGTGTTGTGTGTGTTGTTGTGTGTGTGTGTGCTTACGTCACCTAATTGTCTTCACCTAAATTAGGGGGGTGGGGCCAGGGGATTTAACTCCTTCTCCTGGCACCACCTCTCTGCAAACCGCTAATGGTTTCACAAACGCGCTCTTCCTGGCTACATATACTCTTATCATTCCTTTAAAGGTCGTAATTCGATTTTCTTTTACCACTTCCCTGTCTAAGAAGTCGTTCTACTTCTGACCACTCTAAGGTCAAAGAAGAATTTCCTGTATCCCTGTTACTTATATGTGCTTTGTAACTTTCAGCTGTGACCTTGGTACCTGCATCAGCCTCTCAAACTGACTCTCCCTGTCCACACTGTCAGTTTTCCTCTTCTAAACGTCTAAATCATATTTTCTCCATGCTAGTTCTCTAGTGTTCTCAAGTTTTACTCTTCAAACCTGTCTCGTAGTATTCATACCCACACATCTGGGGACTAGCTTATTTGCAAACCTTTGCACTTTTCCCAGCTTTACATGCTTTAACAATCTGGGTTTGTAACTAGCACCGAATGACTCCAAGTTCGCTATTGGCAAATAGGCGTGAGTAAGTCCTGAATGCATGCTTGTTGAAGCCCTGAACACAACCTTTAAAATACCAGCCTCGCGTTTTCCCTGCAACGGTTATTGTGGGTTGATGTGTATCCTCGGGCGAAATGATCGTACCAACAGTATGCCTCCCTCATAAACCCTCACTTTCAGGAGGTTTGTACCAATATATTCCCCCTAGTGCTTTTATACATGAATTTGGGACCATATCTTTCCTTCTTGTGTGTGTTATGTTTGTGTTAGTTGTGTGTGAGAAGATGCTGTCTGCGATCTGAAGTACACCCCCAACCAGTAGAAGCGTGTGTCTCTGAGTTTAGCCCTACTACTGCTATTAATCTTCATTGTGTCCTATGATTGAAACCTTTATGTCTATGTTTGTTTATACACACTGTTTGTGTACTGTCTCAGTAACTTTTGGCGTTGTGAAACACCTATGATTCATTTACCACACTGCCTTGTAGCAAGAAAAAAATTCAACTAACAGTTACACTATTGTCCCCCCCCCCGGGGCGCAGCCAGTCAGCCTTAACTGTTAACCTCGTTCACAAGGAAGGATAGATGATCACTCACAGGCAGCTAAAGGCACACACACTAATAAGAAGAGACAGCTTAACCATATTGCACTACAATAAGTGAGCATAATACTCTGGGGGGAAGTACATTCAGAAGCATAGATTCCTACAGCCTTCCCTCCGAACTAAAAATTAAATCAGCATTCATTGAAGATGACGCCTACACTGCTATTACCCACTCTTCTCAACTGTTGACAGCAATATTAACTTTCACACTGCATGTATTCCCAATTATTCATAAATTTTGATATACCTTGTCCACATAATTTTAACTGGTATAAAGCAGTTTACGCCAGACAACACCCCAATACCCGCCAGTCTATACGCCCGACACCAACTACTGCTACATTCGAAAAGAAACTCTTGACGTCACCTCATTCCACTGCCTGTGGTTTACCTCGTCTTACGTTTGTGTGATGACTTTTTGAAACGTTGTCCACGCGCTATTACTGCCAAATCGCTCTAGCACCGTCCTAGCGACAACGAAAAGTTCGGCACAACGCTTTAAGCTGTGGAGCCAAAGCCATCACGAAAATAAGTGTGTCACAGTGTGCTTGAAACTGCAGGAGCAAACAGCTATGCTCGTACGATTCCCTTCATAATCTTTCCTTATAAATTATGTATTTTTTTATAACTTTCACAGGTAAAAAATTATGCTTTCCGCTTTGCACAATTTTGCATGCGGTATCCTTGTTACAGCTACTAGGAAATCTTTATCAAATCTTACAAGACCTAGAAAATTGGTTCATGTTTCCCTCTTCGACCTCTTATCAACCAACAAGGGAAACGTTAATGTTATTAATTCGTTCATCATAGTTCAATACTGCTCAAATCTGACGGCCATTATGTAATCCCTTCTTTAAACGTTTTTTTTTTCACTCATTTTGTTGTAATTTCCTAAGGTGTGCTCAACAGACAATCCGCACAATATCACAATTTTGGTCAACATAAATTATGTTTCAACTTTAACATTTTGCTCTCCCATATAATTTGAAAACTAACCATTGCATAGTTTGACAGTGTGGAATTAATGCAACAACGGATATAACTCCCAAATTCCTTCACTATCTCATACTTTCTGCATATCTGCCTTTCAGGCTATATTCTTCCTGGTGGCGTCCTTTCACTTTCTTGCCATTTCTATTACAAGGAATTTATCAACATCAAATTCTACGTGTTTCAAAAATACCAATCCTGTGTAAGGATTTACATTGATTTGTCCCATCATTAACTTATATTTTTTGTAGCCTCCTGGAAACATATTTGTATCATGTTCTTATTCCTTCTGGTAAAATCATGTTATATTAGAATCCACTATTAGTCATATTTCCTTATAACGTTATGCATTTCCTCTTTAAAGGAGGCTGCGTTTTTTGAGGCGTGATAAAAAAGGAAAATTTAAAAAGTATGGAAAAAATGTTTTCTACGAAAAATAGTGCATAATTCTGAACAGCACGTTAGATGTAAATACTTTGTTTCTATGATATTTCTAAGTATGTGTTTCCAAAAATGTATTTTTTTTTTTTGTTCTTGCTGTCTTCAAAACGACATGAAGGCATTCGCGTTTTTTTATCCCCTAAAAAAATTACGAATTTTTAGGAATTGTTTCATTCTAAATACACTACATTTAACTTCTCTGAGGACTCCATTCAATGTCAGGAAGAGAATATAGAACTCAGTCCACCTGAGAGTCGTCAACAAGACTGAGGCCGAGCAACTTGACTGAAATGTGGCGCGCCATGACCGTAAGTTTTTTACATAAGAACATAAATATATGTAACTACTTAGGAATAAATATTGACATATTTCCATTAATAGAGAAAAGTGTTTTCTAGGAGGTGTAAACGATTATGCACATATATTGAGTAATGAGGTTCTACTAGCATTTAAAAGGTGATTTGCGATATTTTTAACCGCTTTGTTATAGTGATTTTTTGGCTACCCCGCCCAAAAAAAAAAAATCTTAAAAATAATAAATTCAACATTTTTTTATAAGCAATCTATGGGAGATTGTGCTCATCGGATTATTAGTACCATGATTATCTAGCCCCTTATCTTTCATCTGATGCCATACATGATCATTATACATCTTACCAATATTGTAGAAAAAGAGTGTTTTATGCCCTATAGTTATTTTTTTCTGTCTCTTCAGGGAAAAAGGTCACTACAACAGTGTGTGGTTTCAAATGCTAGCATAAATAATCACTGTAAAAAATTTCATCTGAAATTAAACAAAATTATAAAAAATGATTTCGCTGTCACCCTCCTAAAAGACTTTCAATCCATTGGATTATTTACTCTTCAACTCCATCAATATTTTTTAGTTTCCAAATAATAATTTCAAGGTAACCCTAACAAAACTTGTTCAAAAATGTCAGGGTAAATGCAGTCAGCCCATCCATTTCTTTCTTTGCACAACTTTTTGTAATTCTCTCATAATAACTTAGCAAATTTTGATAAACATGAAAGTTCCGACCGCCTCAATCAACTTGTTTACCTTTATGAAGCTATAATTCTCTTGTGTGAAATGTGATAGTAATTATACTCTCGTTTTTTCTTTCAATAAATTTACAGATACAACAACCATCAATGAAACGAGTCTTTACTTTTAAAGGTGTACCATGTCACTTTTTGAAGCATAACAAGATACGTGCTGTTCTATGCTTCTATATTGGCAAGCCTCTCCACGAAACGTTTCCAAGTTTAAAGCTTACGAGCCCTAACACACAGTTAGCAACTGTAACATAATAATAATTATTTACCTTTCAAGGAAGGTTAACGTAGTTACAAACGGTATAAAACTAACCATTGATAATATTAACACAGTTTTAGATCCTAAAATAGTAGGATTAGATTTAATGTACCATTATTAGTTAGGGAGAGCTAGCTATTCAAATTTCGAATAAAATCATGTTAACAAACGCTAACTCGTCAGTTACATCTCGCGGACATCGAGAGAAGGCGTGACTTAAGAATTAGCCAGAAAACCGGATTTACTCATTTGGACTGGGAACGACAAGACTTAAAGAAGCTTCTTCAGGTACCTAGGTTAATTTTATCCAGGCCAGCCCAGCGAACTGACTTTTCGTTTCCTGACAGCATAATTGGGCCAATCTTTTCTGCAAAAAGCGTTGAGTATGTCGCGGGTGATCTAGGTGGATGAGCACCGGAAGTCCATCATGATTGAGTACTGAGAGTTAAGGAAGCGTAATATTTCGTCATTTCAAAGTGAGCTCCTGCCTTTCTACAGTTAGGAATGTCACTTCACAGTTATGTGGAATTTTTTTGCATAGACACTGGTGTGGCCTGATATATTAAACCCTCCGGGGTTTTAAAGTCTGTGGTCAACACTGTTGGCTAAATCTGCAGCGCACTAGAAAACAGTTCGCACAAAAGTGTCACATATGTTATTGCTGAATTGAACACCCTAAAAAGTGATAACATGACTTATCCGCAACATTTTTTGAGACTCAAGGTACTATCCAGTCAGGTGTTAGTTTTTTTTTAATAGACCTATTAAAAATTTCTTTACTTCTCTTCATATTTCACTATTCTGTATCAGCTGTCCTCTATAATGTTTTATATATGTATAGTTACATACGGCATATGTGCATCGATAGAGTAATTTTGGAGTTTTACATATTTGTAGATCCAGTAAGTGAACACCATTGTTGCTTTTCTCTCAGTATTTAGTTTGATATGTACATAAGTATATAAAATTTAAGGTTATAATAAATTCTACTATTAATGAATCTGCATTCGAGGAATCTTCTACATATTTTAATAAGAAAGATTTTAATTACACTCTTGCCACGACTATATACAAAATTTACGAATTTTGATTAACTGTTAATGAATCAGAGAAAGCTCTATTTATCTACTGTGCGTATTTTCTATGCGCGTATGATTTTTTACTTCTCGTGTCACCAGAGAAACGTATTATTTACTAAAATTACAGTCTTTCATTATACTTCATGTATTATTAGTATTTTACCAACTGGTGAAAACACTACCGGTATGATATTTCACTCATCTGGAAAATACTCGGACCAGGACAACACCGGGGGACAAAGTCAGTCAGTCAGGTTTTACGAAATATGACTGTGTTATTTGAAGGAAGAACCCAAGCTTATCTTCATAAAAATAATTTTGAGCATTATCAACGATGGCTTACTCACATGTCTATGGAATGTAGGACATGTTTCGGTAAAACCTTCATGAAACCTGATTAATCACCTACTGGAGGATAAGGTGCCCATGAAAAACATTCTTCTGGTTGGACAATGGCTAGACAACGTATTTTTCATGTTTTTCTTTAAAGTTCCATTGTTGTATTAAACGTTTTATGTAAAAATCTATGTACTTTTGTAATTGTAATAACATAACATATGTTTTACGTAAATAGTGAAATAATATTATTATTTACAGTACTAAAATTAACGCATAGAATGGAGTTAATAACGTAATTATAAATTGTATTTATTCTGTGTAATGAGCAAGGCAAGTGCCGTTGTGATTACTGAGGGTTTATGGGAGAACCAATGATCACTAGAGTCCTACCCAACCCTCCATCCCTCCCCATCTCTCTCTCTAACTCTCTCTCTTTCTGTCTCTTGCCTGTCTCCCTCTCTCACACTCTCTTCTCTCTCTCCTCCTCTCTCTCTCTCTCTCTCCCGTCCTCTCTCTCTCTCTCTCTCTACTCTCTCTCTCAACTCTCTCTCTCTCTCTCTCTCTCTCCTCACAACACACACACACACACACATATTGGCTGTACGCAATACTTCACCTATCATAATTAATTAAGACTGCCGGTAATGGAGTTAGAGCCATGTCATATCTATTAGAGTTTGCTGCTGTGAGCCAGTATCAACAGGTTCAAGAGCGTTTTGGGCAAATTGCTTGTTACGGGATGCTGGTATAACATTCCAACCCTTCCCCCATAGCTTGTTTGGAATCTTAGAGCATTCCCTGATGATACTTTTTATCTTTCTTTTGAAGTTCTGTTTATGATTTAAGCAGAATAAGTGAGGGGGGGGGGGGGGGGGGGGGGGGGGTGGGGGGGGGGGAATAAAAGGGGAGGGGGGGGGAAACAGAGCAACTATGTTTGTGTTAATATGTGTACTTTGAAACAGTGTTATTATTAATATTGATTAATTTTACCTTCTACTATGTATCTCGAGAACTTTCACTGAAAAAGATGCACCTAAATATTACTCAATGGAGTTATACTTTGACCTAGCAAAGCCACAAGTAGTGATCTTGTCTGCTGTAGACGTTTTATACCATATGCTTTCAGATCGTTTACCATAGACTTATTTAATATATTTTATCACAACCCACCCCCCAAAATTAGTTAACAAAATCCAAGATGAAAAACATAAATAGTAGGAAATATATATAAACACAGTGAGTTATTAAGGATAACAAAATTACCATAAACTTTCAAAGCAAGAAATTACATGAAAGTACATAATCATGAACCAGAAATAAACACGAACAAAATTCGGATAAATGACTAAACGCATAAATCAAAATAAACAACAGAAACAACATGAAAAAATCATATTCTCAGGAAATCTCATTGAAGGGAAGGGAGAAGGGTCCTTTTGGGGCGTGACGAAGGAGTTCTTGATCCTAGGAAATAGATTTCTTGTCTCCTCGATCTAATCTAAACATCCCTCCATCTCGTCCGTTCCTCTCACCAATCGTGTCTCATGCTTTGAATATTTCCAGCTGTGAATGTCATCTCCTAGGTAGTGGGGTAAGGGAGCGTTTAGCGGTGGTAGTGCATTTGCTTTTAGCAATTAAGAATGAAGCGAGGATGCTCTCTTAGGCCTCGGTGGCGACCTCGCAATGTCTTATAATGACGGAAGTATTCTTGGAGGCAGGCCTATCGTCCTCCCTGGCGTGGCACCAAAGGTTTCCGACTCCCGGCGTTTTCTGTAATTCGCCTTGTTTGGCATGAGCCCTCTCATTCGGGATCTATGCACTCTGGTGAACTGGGTAGGATGAAGGTGGTTCCAAGCGTATCAGCACTATTGGCCAATCGAGGTATTCCTGGACAAGAAGTAGGATATACGATTTCTTTTCGGGGGGCTTACAGTTGCTCGTATAATACAGTTAGACGGTGCATTATGGAATTACAATGTAAAACGAAAAAATATCTTATTACCACTAGAAAAGGTTCGTCATTTATAGATGAAGGAGACAAGTATATAAAGAAGCCCAGCATCCACAAGACCATGTGCGCTTCCCCAGCAGTCACCTGTTGTCCAAACACTGATTGAAATCCTCGTCCTCCTGACGTTCACTTTCCTCCCCCTTCTCCCATTCTATTTACCACGTCATCTTCGATTTCCCCTTGTTTAAATCCACCATCTTTTAGGCAGCTCTCACTCGTCCTCGAAAAAAACCTCAAAGCCCAAGACTTCACCAGTCGCCAAAACTCCTACCAGTCTACTGTCCCCCCATACTTAACCTTCCCTACGTTGGTGTCTCGCGCCTTGCCTTCTCCTGACTGGGGGGGTGGGGGGGGGGGGGGGGAAAAAATAGATAGTGGTAAAAAACAATCCAACCAGCACATTCTGCATTTATCCCATCCTTCCTTTGAATCCATCCATATTCCTTCCTCCCGGAATATCACTGACCCCCTTTATTTCCCACCTATTTTGGTACCTCCAATGTCTACTCTTTACATCTACTACGCCATCTTGCATTATGCCTTCGGGTATTATCATGAAGTTCAAAAAAAACCCCGGCAAAAAAATTGTGGGACACCGACCCACCTCCTCCATCACCAGTTCGGCGAACCCTGCCCCTGGTCCAAACCTCTTTTTCTATGGTTGTCCACAATCGCGGAATTTCTAACTTTACCGCTATTTTTAAACATCACCTTTTTTAACCGTTCTAGTCCAAAGCCACCGTAGTGGGCTTTCTGTTACGCGTTATCTTATAGTTACTGAAAATGTTTTTTTTTGCAAGTGAATATCATGCTGATGGAGAGAAATCGGATGGCGAGCTGCAAATGTTTTCCTCAACTATTTCCCCTGTTTGTATCTGCTTGCAAAAACCGAAATTACATTCAACAGTTGGCCTTCCTATCTTAGACTTTTATTGCATGCATTTAATACCTGTTCACAAGACATTAAATGAGAATAACATCTATGCAAAATGATATTCTTATTCTCGCTTTTTGTTTACCTAATACATCGGTAAATTGTACTCATCTGCTCTTTGGTATCTTTGCACCACGCTCTTCATCCATCCCTAAAGTTCCTTCTGCAATTTCCTTACCTTCCTACCACGTTTTTTATTACATAAATATAATTCTTATCAAATTTCCTGGGAGGTCTCGCGCGACTCTCTGGGACCAGTTTAAAGTGGCTTTTGCTCGCCCTTTCTTCATGTATAAGTAATTTTCCCGCCTCCACTTTTTGATCCTAGCACTCATATTAATTCCTTCAATCTCTTTTATATCATTAACTTTTATTCAAGCTGGACTTTTGATTAGTCTGTGTGTTTGCTGATTTTCATGAAAACGATCATTTCCCTCTTTTATTCCGTTTTTCTCTCATTCTAACTCCCAAGTCCTTCATCGTTCTCATTGACAATTTGAGTATTCGAATATGCGCTTTATAACACAAATACCCCAACACATAGGAGAAATAAGCTTATGATGACGTTTCGGTCTGACTTGGCCCGTTAACTAGCTACACTAACACACGAAAATGAAGGAGCCAGTATATATAGGAGAGGAGAACAGGAACGGGACAAAGAGACGAAGAAAGAAGGAAGTGCAGTAGTAGTGGTTGAGGCAATGTGATAATGGAAGTAGCAGTGGTGGTGGAAGGATACCTGGACAGGGTTTCGGGGGTCAACGCCCCCGCGGCCCGGTCTGAGACCAGGCCTTGTGATGGATCAGGGTCTGATCAACAAGGCTGTTACTGCTGGCCGCACGCAAGCCGACGTACGAACCACACGCCTACTGGTCAGGTACTGACTTTAGATGCCTGTCCAGTGCCTTCTTGAAGACAGCCAGGGGTCTATTGGTAATCCTCCTTATGTATGCTGGGAGGCAGTTGAACAGTCTTGGGCCCCTGACAGTTATTGTGTTATCTCTCCTTGTACTCGTGGCGCCCCTGCTTTTCGCTGGAGAATGTTGCATCTCCTGCCCAGTCTTTTGCTTTCATAGGGAGTGAATTTCGTGTGCAAATTTGGTACTAGTCCCTCTAGGATTTTCCAAGTGTATATTATCATGTATTTCTCTCGCCTGCGTTCCAGGGAATACAAATCAAGGGACTTCAACCGTTCCCAGTAATTTAGATGCGTTATCGCACTTATGTGTGCCGTGAAAGTTCTTTGTACAATCTCCAGGTCAGCAATTTCGCCTGCCTTGAAGGGGGCAGTTAGTGTACAGCAGTATTCCAGCCTAGAGAGCACAAGCAATTTGAAGAGAATCATCATGGGCTTGGCGTCCCTAGTTTTGAAGGTTCTCATTATCCATCCTATCATTTTTCTAGCAGATGCGGTAGATACATTGTTGTGGTCTTTGAAGGTGAGATCCTCCGATATTATCACTCCCAGGTTTTCACATTACTTTTTCGCTCTGTTTTATGGTTAGAATTTGTTGTATACCCTGATACAGTTTTAATTTCCTCAAGTTTTCCATATCTGAGTAGTTAACATTTCTCTTCATTGAACTTCAAATTGTTTTGAGTGGCCCATTTGAAGATTTGGTTGATGTCTGCTTGGAATCTTGCGGTGTCTTCGATGGATGTCACTGTCATGGGAATTCTGGTATCATCCACAAGCGAAGACACGGAGCTATGGCTGACATCTCTGTGTATGTCAGATAAGAGGATGAGGAACAGGATGGGAGCGAGTACTGTGCCTTGTGGAACAGAGCTTTCCACCGTAGCTGCCTCAGACTTTACTCTGTTTGCTATTCCTTTTTGTGTTCTATTAGGTAGTTATAGATCCATATACCTTCTTTTCTTGTTATTCCTTTATCATGCATTTTATGTGCTATTACACCGTGGTCGCAGTTGTTGAAGGCTTTTGCAAAGTCTGTGTATACTACATCTGCATTTTGTTTACCCTCTGTAGCATCCAGGACCTTGTCATAGTGGTCCAGTAGCTGGGACAGGCAGGAGCGACCTGCTCTGAACCCGTGTTGCCCTGGGTTGTGTAACTAAGGGGTAACTAAGGTGGTTGGCGATCTTGCTTCTTAGAACCCTTTCAATGATTTTTATGAGATAGGATGTTAGTGCTATCAGTCTGTAGTTCTTTGCAATTGTTTTACTGGCACCTTTGTAGAGTGGGGCTATGTCTGTTGTTTTCAATGAGTGTAGGATGACTCCTGTGTCCATGCTCCCTCTCCATTTCTAGAATGCTGAAGGCATGTGACACGGACTTCTTGCAGTTCTTGATGAACACGGAGTTCCATGAGTCTGAACCTGCGGTAGAGTGCATGGGCATGTCATTTATTGCCTTTTCAAAGTCTTTTGGTGTTAGGATAATATCAGAGATTTTTGAGATGACCACATTCTGGGTTTCGGTCATAAAGAATTCATTTAGATTGTTGACCCTTAGTCTGGGTAACGGCTCGCTGAACACTGAGTCGTATTGGGACTTTAGTATCTTACTCATTTCTTGGAGTAAGAGGCCCAATACTAGAAGTTGTTTTATCCTTAGATTTGGCATAAAAAAAAGTTTTTTTTTTTTCAATTTCCTTTATGGCTCTTAGTTCTTCCTGAGATTCTTCCTGGGAAATAGTGGTAGCGGCACAAGAGACAGAAAGGGAAGTGAAGCAAGTTAAAAGTAGTGTAGTAGTAGTAGTAGTTGTTGTTGTTGTAGTAGTAGTAGATTAGTAATCGAAGTAAAAGTTAAATCTAAGGATAAGAAAAAGCAGCCTTGTAAGAGAGTTAATGGCTGACGAGAGTGCAACCAAAACACTCAGAGATGGGGGAAGGAAACTGAAAAGGGCAGAATACACCTGACAGAGGTAAAAAAAGACATTGAAATATCGAAAGGAGAAGAGGTAGGTAGAAGAAAGGAAAAAAGATCAAATCAAGTCACGAGTGTTCTGAAATCTACAGCATTTGGCAAATGCCGTCTTGTTGAAGCATCCATATTTCACACCTTTCCTAATATGAATTCGTAGTCCTGGATTTGTCACTGTAGATGCCTTCCTCTCTCATTACATTTTCAAATGCTCCAAACGTTAGAACACTTGTGACTTCACCTTATCTTTTCTACTCCTCTCCCCTACCCCACGAATTTTTTT
>NW_026507658.1:0-26971 GCF_026875155.1 Cherax quadricarinatus
TATGTACGTACTTGTTTACTTTGGGGCACACGTGTGTTGTATGTACGTACTTGTTTACTGGTGCACACGTGTGTTTGTATGTACGTACTTGTTTACTGGTGCCCCACGTGTTTTTTTGTACGTACTTGTTTACTGGTGCACACGTGTGTTTTATGTGCGTACTTGTTTACTGGTGCACACGGGGGTTTTGTATGTACGTACTTGTTTACTGGTGCACACGTGTGTTTGTATGTACGTACTTGTTTACTGGTGCACACGTGTTTGTATGTACGTACTTGTTTACTGGTGCACACGTGTGTTTGTATGTACGTACTTGTTTACTGGTGCACACGTGTGTTTGTATGTGCATACTTGTTTACTGGTGCACACGTGTGTTTGTATTTTACGTAACTTGTTTACGGTGCACACTTTTGTTTGTATGTACGTACTTGTTTATGGTGCACACGTGTGTTTGTATGTACGTACTTGTTTACTGGTGCACACGTGTTTGTATGTACGTACTTGTTTACTGGTGCACACGTGTGTTTGTATGTACGTACTTGTTTACTGGTGCACACGTGTGTTTGTATGTACGTACTTGTTTACTGGTGCACACGTGTGTTTGTATGTACGTACTTGTTTACTGGTGCACACGTGTGTTTGTATGTACGTACTTGTTTACTGGTGCACACGTGTGTTTGTATGTACGTACTTGTTTACTGGTGCACACGTGTTTGTATGTACGTACTTGTTTACTGGTGCACACGTGTGTTTGTATGTACGTACTTGTTTACTGGTGCACACGTGTGTTTGTATGTACGTACTTGTTTACTGGTGCACACGTGTGTTTGTATGTGCGTACTTGTTTACTAGCTTGTCCCTCAGAAAAACGGGGGGGGTTCACTACGCTTCACTGGGGGGGGGTTCACTAGGCTAGACGGGGGGGTTCACTAGGCTACACGGGGGGTTCACTAGGCTACACGGGGGGGTTCACTAGGCTAGGTGTATGGTGGCACCTGAGTCACATGTGTATGGTGCTACCTGAGTCACATGTGTATGGTGCTACCTGAGTCACATGTGTATGGTGCCACCTGAGTCACATGTGTATGGTGCTGCCTGAGTCACATGTGTATGGTGCTACCTGAGTCACATGTGTATGCTGCCACCTGAGTCACATGTGTATGGTGCTGCCTGAGTCACATGTGTATGGTGCTACCTGAGTCACATGTGTATGCTGCCACCTGAGTCACATGTGTAGGTCTGCCTGAGTCACATGTGTATGGTGCTACCTGAGTCACATGTGTATGGTGCTACCTGAGTCACATGTGTATGGTGCCACCTGAGTCACATGTGTATGCTGCCTCCTGAGTCACATGTGTATGGTGCCACCTGAGTCACATGTGTATGGTGCCACCTGAGTCACATGTGTATGGTGCTACCTGAGTCACATGTGTATGGTGCTACCTGAGTCACATGTGTATGGTGCCACCTGAGTCACATGTGTATGCTGCCTCCTGAGTCACATGTGTATGCTGCCACCTGAGTCACATGTGTATGGTGCCACCTGAGTCACATGTGTATGCTGCCTCCTGAGTCACATGTGTATGGTGCCACCTGAGTCACATGTGTATGCTGCCACCTGAGTCACATGTGTATGCTGCCACCTGAGTCACATGTGTATGCTGCCACCTGAGTCACATGTGTATGCTGCCACCTGAGTCACATGTGTATGGTGCCACCTGAGTACATGTGTATGCTGCCACCTGAGTCACATGTGTATGCTGCCTCCTGAGTCACATGTGTATGGTGCCACCTGAGTCACATGTGTATGCTGCCACCTGAGTCACATGTGTATGCTGCCTCCTGAGTCACATGTGTATGGTGCCACCTGAGTCACATGTGTATGCTGCCACCTGAGTCACATGTGTATGGTGCCACCTGAGTCACATGTGTATGGTGCCACCTGAGTCACATGTGTATGGTGCCACCTGAGTCACATGTGTATGCTGCCTCCTGAGTCACATGTGTATGGTGCCACCTGAGTCACATGTGTATGGTGCCACCTGAGTCACATGTGTATGGTGCCACCTGAGTCACATGTGTATGCTGCCACCTGAGTCACATGTGTATGGTGCCACCTGAGTCACATGTGTATGGTGCCACCTGAGTCACATGTGTATGGTGCCACCTGAGTCACATGTGTATGCTGCCTCCTGAGTCACATGTGTATGGTGCCACCTGAGTCACATGTGTATGGTGCCACCTGAGTCACATGTGTATGGTGCCACCTGAGTCACATGTGTATGGTGCCACCTGAGTCACATGTGTATGGTGCCACATGAGTCACATGTGTATGGTGCCACCTGAGTCACATGTGTATGGTGCCACCTGAGTCACATGTGTATGGTGCCACCTGAGTCACATGTGTATGCTGCTTTAATCAATCAGGTATTTTTTCAGGAAATACCCCAGATAATACAATACCCCAGATAATACAATACCCCAGATAATACAATACCCCAGATAATACAATACCAATCACAATTTAGACTTTCCAAATAATATCGTTAATACATTAATGTATCGTATTTTAATACATTTCACTAGAGTACGGATTTTTTATTGCTATTATAGCATTATTAACCTTAACCTAAGTTATGTTTGCATAGTTTTTCTTTTGTTTTAAAAATAAATTTTAATCATTTAATACTAATTAATGCCTATAATAATTATATTTTTTAGTGCATAGTTAAAATTCGAAACAGCCGTCTGTAAACAAAAATTAAGCCTGAAAATATCTTGGGAGTATTAAGTTTAAGGTGGAACACAGATGTGGCACCACTGCAGCAAGACTCACACGTCCAGTACATGATTTATACAAGTATATATTGTCAAACATCAAATATATTTCTCTGAGTACATCGTTTTAGGAAGATAACCTATGTGAACATGTGTAGTTTCCACGAGTACATCATGGTTTTAGGAAGATAACCTATGTGAACATGTGTAGTTTCCACGAGTACATCATGGTTTTAGGAAGATAACCTATGTGAACATGAGTTGTTGCACGAGTACATCTTGGTTTTTTTTTAGGTAAGTTTAACCATATGTGAACATGTGTAGTTTACCTCCGGAAAGTTATCATGGGTTTTAGGAAGATAAACCCTATGTGAACATGTGTAGTTTTCCTGAGTTACAATCATGGTTTTAGAAGAATAACTATGTGAACATGTGTAGTTTCCACGAGTACATCATGGATTAAGGTAGATAACTTTGTGAACATGTGTAGTTTCCACGAGTCATCATGTTTGTAGGAAATAAACCTATAGGAGTTTAACTATAGGTGGTTTCTGCAGTGTTGCCAGATACCACAATTGTTATCCTGGCAGCGGTTGCCAGATAACCACAATGCTTACCCTGGCAGTGTGGCCAGATACCACAATGTCACTGGGCAGTCTGTTGCCAGATACCACAAATGTCTACCCTGGCAGTGCTTGCCAGGATACCACAATGTTACCCTGGCAGTTGTTGCCAGATACCACAATGTTACACGGGCAGTGTTGGGCCAGTTACCACAATGTTACCTGGCAGTGTTGTCCAGATTCCACAATGTTAATGGCAGTGTTGCCAGATTCCACAATGTTACCTGGCAGTGTTGCCAGATACACAATGTTACCTGGCAGTGTTTATTGCAAGATACCACAATGTTAAACCTGGCAGTGTTGTCAGATACCACAATGTTACATGGCCGTGTTGCCAGATACCACAATGTTACCTGGCAGTGTTGCAGATACCATCTTACCTGGCAGTGATGGCAGATACCACTGATGTGACCTGGCAGTGTGGCCAGATACCCCAATGTTAACCTGGCAGTGTTGCCAGTTACACAATGTTACCTGGCAGTGTTGCCAGATACACAACGTTACCCTGGCAGTGTTGCCAGATACCACAATGGGTTACCCTGGCGAGTGTTGCCAGATTTCCACAATGTGTTACCCTGGCAGTCGTTGCCTGATACCACAATGTTAACCTGGCAGAGTTGCAGATAACACAATGCATAACCTGGCAGTGTTGCCAGATACCACAATGTTACCCTGGCAGTGTTGCCAGATACCACAATGTTAACCTGGCAGTGTTGCCAGATACCACAATGTTACCCTGGCAGTGTGGCCAAGATACCAACACATGTTACCTGGCGTGTTGCAGGATACCCACAATGTTACCCTGGCAGTGTTTGCCAGATACCACATTGTTACCCTGGCAGTTGTTGCCAGATGCCACAATGTTACACTGGCAGTGTTGCAGATACCAGAATGTTAACTGGCTAGTGTTGTACTGTAGATACCACATGTTACCCTGGCAGTGTTGCCAAGATAAACCACAATGTTACCTGGCAGTGTTGTCAGCTACCACAATGTCACACTGGCAGTGTTGACGATACCACAATGTTACCTGGGCAGTGTGCAGTACCACAATGTATTGGCAGTGTTGCCAGATACCACATTGTTACCCTGGCAGCGTGTTGCCAGATACCACAATGTTACCCTGGCAGTGTTGCTGATTACCACAAATGTTACCCTGGCAGTGTTTGCCAGATACCACAATGTTAACCTGGCATGTTGTTGCCAGATACAAAATGTTACCCTGGCAGTGTTGCCAGATTCCACATGTTACCTGGGCAGAGGTGTTGCCAGATACCACAATGTTACCCTGGCAGTGTTGCCAGATACCACAATGTTACCCTGGCAGTGTTGCCAGATACCACAATGTTACCCTGGCAGTGTTGCCAGATACCACAATGTTACCCTGGCAGTGTTGCCAGATACCACAATGTTAACCTGGCAGTGTTGCCAGATACCACAATGTTACCCTGGCAGTGTTGCCAGATACCACAATGTTAACCTGGCAGTGTTGCCAGATACCACAATGTTAACCTGGCAGTGTTGTCAGATACCACAATGTTACCCTGGCAGTGTTGCATATACCCACAATGTTACCCTGGGCAGTGTTGTCAGATACCACATGTCACCCGGCAGTGTGTTTGGCCAGATTACCACAATGTTAACCTGGCTGTGTTGCCAGATTATACCACATGTTATTCCCTGGCAGTGTTGCCAGATACCACAATGTTACCCTGGCAGTGTTGCCAGATACCACAATGTTACCCTGGCAGTGTTGCCAGATACCACAATGTTACCCTGGCAGTGTTGCCAGATACCACAATGTTAACCTGGCAGCTGTTGCCAGATACCACAAATGTTACCCTGGCAGTGTAGCCTGATACATCACAATGTTAAACCTGCAGTGTTGACATAGTATACCACAATGGTTACCCTGGCAGTGTTGCCAGGATACCACAAGGTTACCCTGGGGAGCAGTGTTGCCAGATACCACAATGTTACCCTGGCTGTGTTGCAGATACCACAATGTTTATCCTGGCAGTGTTGCCAGATACCACTATGTTAACCTGGCAGCTGTGGTCCAGATACACAATGTTACCCTGGCGGTGTTTGCCGATACCACAATGTTAACCCTGAGCAGTGTTGACTGAGCCACAAATGTTACCCTGGCAGTTGTTGCAGATACCTCAAAGTTATCCTGTCAGTTGTTGTCAGATAACACAATGTTACACTGGCAGTGTTGCCAGATACTACAATGTTACCCTGGATGTGTTGCCAGATACCACAATGTTAACATGGCAGTGTTGCAGAAGATACCACATGTTACCTGGATGTTGCCAGATACCACAATGTTAACTGACAGTGTTGCCAGATACCAACTATGTTACCCTGGCAGTGTTTAGCCAGATACCACAATGTTACCCTGGCAGTGTTGACCAGATAACCTCTATGTTACCCTGGCAGTGTTGCCAGATACCAAATGTTACCCTGGCAGTGTTGCCAAAGATACCACAATGTTACCTGGCAGTGTTGCCAGATACTCATTGTTACCTGCAGACTGTTCGCCAGTGTATTACCACAATGTTACCCTGGCAGTGGTTGCCAGATACCACATGTTTACTGGCAGTAGTTGCCAGATACTCAATGTTACCCTTCCAGTGGTTGCAGATACCACAATGTTTAACTGGCAGTGTTTGCCAGATACCACAATGTTAACCTGGCAAGTGTTGCCAGATACCACAATGTTAACCATCTTCAAGTTGTTGCCAGATACCACAATGTTTACCTGGCAGTGTTGCTGACCTTCCACATTTTTACCCTGGCAGTGTTGCAGATACACAATGTTACCCTGGCAGTGTTGCCCAGATACCCACATTGTTACCTGGCAGTGTTGCCACGATACCCACAATGTTTACCCTGGAAGGGTTGCCAGTGATACCACAATGTTACCTGGCAGTGTTGCCAGATTCCACAATGTTACCCTGCTGTGTGCCATTGATCCACAATGTTACCCTGGCAGTGTTTGCACAGATACCACAATGTTACCCTGGCAGTGTTGCCTGGATATCACAAATGTTTCCCTGGCATGTTGCCAGATAACACAATGTTACCCTGGCCCCGTGTTGTCAGATACCACAATGTTACCTGGACAGTGTTGCCAGATACCAACAATGTTAACCTGCCAGTGTTGTCAAGAAGGGACCTACCGCAATGTTACCCTGGCAGTGTTGCAGATACACATGTTACCCTGGCAGTCGTTGCCAGATACCGCAATTGTTACCCCTGGGCAAGTGTTGCCAGATACCCACAATGTTACCATGGCAGTGTTGCAATACCCACAATGTTACCATGGCCAGTGTTGCCAGATACAACAATGTTACCCTTGGCAGTGGATCTGCCAGATACCACAATGTTAACCCTTTGCAGTGTTGCCAGATACCACAATGTTACCCTGCAGTGTTGCAGATACCACAATGTTAACCCTGCAGTGTTGCCAGATACCACATATGTTACCCTGGCTGTATTTTGCAGTACCACAATGTTACCTGGCAGTGTTGCCAGATCCACAATGTCACGCTGGCAGTGTTCCAGTATTACCACAATGTTCACCTGGCAGTGTTTGCCAGATGTCCAACAATGTCCACCCTGGCAGTTGTTGCCAGATACCACTATGTACCACACTGGCAGTGTTGCCAGATACCACAATGTTAACTGGCAGTGTTGCCAGACTACACAACGTTAACCCTGGCAGATGTTGCAGTATTCTGCAATGTTTCCCTGGCAGTGTTGCTCCAGATACCACATCTGTTACCTGGCAGTGTTGCCAGGATACTGCCAATGTTACCTGGCTGTGTTGTCAGTTACCACAATGTCACCCTGCCAGTTGGTTGCCAGATACACAATGTTCCTCACACTGGACAGTGTTGACAGATGCCACAATGTTACCACTGGACAGTGCTTGCCAGACTACCACAATGTTACACTTGCAGTGTTGCATGATACCACAATGATACCCTGGCAGTGTTGCCAGATACCACAATGTTACCCTAGGCAGGTGTCTGCAGTTTACCACAATGTTACCTGCAGTATTGCCAGATACCACAATGTTACCCTGGCAGTGTTGCCAGATACCACAATGTCACCCTGGCAGTGTTGCCAGATACCACAATGTCACCCTGGCAGTGTTGCCAGATACCACAATGTCACCCTTGGCATCGTGTTGCAAGATAACCACAATGTCACATGGCAGTGTTGCAGTAACCACAATGTTAACTCGGCAGTGTTGCAGATACCACAACGTTAATCCTGGCAGTGTTGCCAGATACAGCAATGTTACCCTGGCAGTGTTGCAGCTACCACATGTTACCATGGCAGTGTTGCAGATACTGCAATGTTAACCCTGGCAGTGTCTGTCAGATACCACAATTGTCACACATGCCAGTGTTGCCAGATACCACAATGTCACCTGGCAGTGTCTGCCACGATGCCACAATGTTACCTGGCAGTGGTTGCCGATACCACAATGTTACCCTGGCAGTGTTGCAGATGCCACAATGTTACCCTGGCAGGTGGGTTGACAATACACATGTTACCCTGGCCGTGGTGCCAGGGATACCACAATGTTACCTGGCAGTGTTGCCAGATACCACTTGTTACTGGCAGTGTTGCCAGATACCACATGTTACCCTTGCAGTGTTTCCAGATACCACAATGATACCTGCATGTTGCCAGATACACAATGTTACCCTGGTTTGGTGGAGTGTGGTGTTGTTAGTTTGGATGGCTGAACGATATGTTAATACCAAGACATGTGTTTTAATCTAGCAGTTTATTTCGCGCACTAGGAATTTGTGTTGAATATATGAGATTTATCATATACACATTTCACCCCCCCCCTCCGCGCCCCCCCCCCCTTATTCTATACACAATCTAGAGAGAGATGTTTATTGTGTAAAGATGATAGATAATGAGACCCCGCCCTTCGCAAACGCATCACCACACTTAGTTATATTGGTGTGTGTGTTGTGGTATAGAGATGTCTTAGATTATTTTGGTGGGGGGAGGGCGACGCTATGCGCTGGCTCGCGACAAAGTGGGTGGTGGTTGGTTCGGTTAGAGAGTGGTTGTCTGTGGAATGAGTGTCAGGTGAGGACGTGGTTGTGTGATTGAAGGTGGGTGAGTTGTTGGGTAGGTGCGCGCAGGGTTATGTTTAATGTGTTCGTGGATTAGTGAGGTTCGGTGTGAGATGCGAGAGTGGTGTTGGGGTGCTGCATTATTTGTGTTAGTCGACCCTTATTGTGTGTTGTCAATACCACAATGTTACCCTGGCAGTGTTGCCAGATACCACAATGTCACCCTGGCAGTGTTGCCAGATGCCACAATGTTACCCTGGCAGTGTTGCCAGATACCACAATGTTACCCTGGCAGTGGTGCCAGATACCACAATGTTACCCTGGCAGTGTTGCCAGATACCACAATGTTTCCCTGGCAGTGTTCCAGATACCACAATGTTACCCTGGCAGTGTTGCCAGATACCACAATGTTACCCTGGCAGTGTTGCCAGATACCACAATGTTACCCTGGCAGTGTTGCCAGATACCACAATGTCACCCTGGCAGTGTTGCCAGATACCACAATGTCACCCTGGCAGTGTTGCAGATTCCACAATGTCACCCTGGCAGTTGTTGGCCAGATTACCCACAAGTTAACCTGCAGTGTTGCCAGATACACAATGTCACCCTGGCAGTGTTGCCCTGATACCACAATCTTACCCTGGCAGTGTTGCAGATACCACAATGTTACCTGGCAGTTTCCTGCAGATTACCAAATGTTACCTGGAATTGTTGCCAAGATACCACAATGTTACCCTGGCAGTGTTGCCGATTACCACAATGTTTAACCATGGCCAGTGTTGGCAGATACCCATTGTTAACCTGGGCAGTGTTGCCAGATCACCACAATGTTACCCTGGCAGTGTTTGCCAGATACCACAATGTTAACCTGGGCTGTGTTGCCAGATACCTCAATGTTAACCTCGGCAGTGTTGCCAGATACCAAAATGTTAACCTTGGCCAGTGTTGCCAAGATACCACAATGTTACCTGGTGGGGGGGGGGGGGGGGACAGTGTTGCCAGATACCACAATTGTTACCCTGGCAGTGTTGTTGCAGTACCACAATGTTACCTGCAGTGTTGCCACAGATACCACAAGGTTCCTGGCAGTGTTGCAGATACCAAAATGTTACCCTGGCAGTGTTCAGATACCACCAATGTTTCACTGGCAGTGTTGCCAGTTTTCACAATGTTTGCCTGGCAGTTAGTGTTGCCAGATACCACAATGTTACCTGCAGTGTTGCAGATTCCACAATGATTACCCTGGCAGAGTTGCAGATACCACAATGTTACCCTGGCAGTGTTGCCAGATACCACAATGTTACCCTGGCAGTGTTGCCAGATACCACAATGTTACCCTGGCAGTGTTGCCAGATACACAAGTTACCTGGCAAAGTGTTCCCAGATAACCACAATGTTACCCTGGCAGTGTTGCCAGATACCACAATGTTAACCTGGCAGTGTTGCCAGATACCATAATGTTACCCTGGCAGTGTTGCCAGATAGCACAATGTTACACTGGCAGTGTTGGCCAGATACCACATGTACACTGGCAGTGTTGCCAAGATACCACAATGCTACCTGGCAGTGTTGCCAGATACCACAATGATTTCCCTGGCAGTGTGCCAGATACCACAATGTTACCCTGGCAGTGTTGCCAGATACCACAATGTTAACCTGGCAGTGTTGCCAGATACCACAATGTTAACCTGGCAGTGTTGCCAGATACCACAATGTTACCCTGGCAGTGTTGCCAGATACCACAATGTTACCCTGGCAGTGTTGCCAGATACCACAATGTTAACCTGGCAGTGTTGTCAGATACCACAATGTTACCCTGGAAGTGTTGCCAGATACCCAAGTTACCCTGGCAGTGTTAGCCAATATTACCACAATGTTACACTGGCAGTGTTGCCTGTTACTCAATGTTAACCAATTGGCAAGTGTTGCCACATACCACAATGTTACCCAGGCAGTGTTGCCAGATACCACAATGTTACCCTGGCAGTGTTGCCAGATAGCACAATGTTACCCTGGCAGTGTTGCCAGATACCACAATGCTACCCTGGCAGTGTTGCCAGATACCACAATGTTACCCTGGCAGTGTTGTCAGATACCACAATGTTACCCTGGCAGTGTTGCCAGATACCACAATGTAACTGCCAGTGTTGCCAGATACCGCAATGTACCCTGGCCAGTGTGCAGATACCACAATGTTACCCTGGCAGTGTTGCCAGATACCGCAATGTTACCCTGGCAGTGTTGCCAGATACCACAATGTTACCCTGGCAGTGTTGCCAGATACCACAATGTTACCCTGGCAGTGTTTGCCAGATAACCACAAATGGTTACCCTGCAGTTGCTGCCAGATACACAATGTTACCCTTGCAGTGTTCGCCGATACCACAATGTTACCTGGCAGTGTTGCAGATACACAATGTTACCCTGGCAGTGTTGCCAGATACCACAATGTTACCCTGCAGTATATTGCCAGAAGATACCACAATGTTACCCTGGCAGTGTTTGCCAGATACACAATGTCACGCTGGCAGTGTTTGTCAGTTACAACATGTCAACCTTGGCAGTGTTGCA
This sequence comes from Cherax quadricarinatus, assembly GCF_026875155.1. Classification (NCBI taxonomy): domain Eukaryota; kingdom Metazoa; phylum Arthropoda; class Malacostraca; order Decapoda; family Parastacidae; genus Cherax; species Cherax quadricarinatus. The sequence continues at coordinate 11,084 of NW_026507658.1, forward strand.
GATACCACAATGTCCACCCTGGCAGTGTTGCCAGATACACAATGTTCACAATGGCAGTGTTGCCCAGATACCACAATGTTAACCTGGCAGTGTTGCCAGATACCACAACGTTAACCTGGCAGTGTTGCCAGATACAGCAATGTTACCATGGCAGTGGTTGCCAGTACCACAAGATTCTGCTTACCCTGGCAGTAGTGTTGTTGCCAGATACTGAATGTTACCCTGGCCCAGTGTTGTCAGATACCACAAGGTAACACTGCCAGTGCTTGCCAGATCCACAATGTCACCCTGGCAGTGTTGCCAGATGCCACAATGTTACCCTGGCAGTGTTGCCAGATACCACAATGTTAACCCTTGGCAGTGTTGCCAGATACCACAATGTTACCCTGGCAGTGTTGCCAGATACCACAATGTTACCCTGGCAGTGTTGCCAGATACCACAATGTTAACCTGGCAGTGTTGCCAGATACCACAATGTTACCCTGGCAGTGTTGCCAGATACCACAATGTCACGCTGGCAGTGTTGCCAGATACCACAATGTCACCCTGGCAGTGTTGCCAGATACCACAATGTCACCCTGGCAGTGTTGCCAGATACCACAATGTCACACTGGCAGTGTTGCCAGATACCACAATGTTAACCTGGCAGTGTTGCCAGATACCACAACGTTAACCTGGCAGTGTTGCCAGATACAGCAATGTTACCCTGGCAGTGTTGCCAGATACCACAATGTTACCCTGGCAGTGTTGCCAGATACTGCAATGTTACCCTGGCAGTGTTGTCAGATACCACAATGTCACCCTGCCAGTGTTGCCAGATACCACAATGTCACCCTGGCAGTGTTGCCAGATGCCACAATGTTACCCTGGCAGTGTTGCCAGATACCACAATGTTTACCCCTGGCCAGGCGTTGCCAGATTGCCACACAATGTTTACCCTGGCAGTGTTGCCAGATTACCACAATGTTACACCTGGCTGTGGTGCAAGATTACACATTGTTACCCTGGCAGTGTTGCAGATACCACCAATGATACCCTGGCAGTGTGCCAGTACCACAATGTTTCCCTGGCCGTGTTGCGATACCACAATGTTACCTGGCAGTGTTTGCCAGACTACCCACAATGTACCTGGCAGTGTTGCCAGATACCACAATGTCACCCTGGCAGTGTTGCCAGATACCACAATGTCACCCTGGCAGTGTTGCCAGATACCACAATGTCACCCTGGCAGTGTTGCCAGATACCACAATGTTAACCTGGCAGTGTTGCCAGATACCACAATGTCACCCTGGCAGTGTTGTCAGATACCACAATGTCTCACTGGCATGTGTTGCCAGCATACCCACATGTCACCCTGGCAGTGTTGCCAGATACCACAATGTCACCCTGGCAGTGTTGTCAGATACCACAATGTTACCCTGGCAGTGTTGCCAGATACCACAATGTCACCCTGGCAGTGCTGCCAGATGCCACAATGTTACCCTGGCAGTGTTGCCAGATACCACAATGTTACCTGGCAAGTGGTGCCAGATACCACAATGTTACCTGGCAGTGTTGCCAGATTACCACCCATTGTTTCCCTTAGCAGTGTTCCAGATTACCACAATGTTTACCCTGGCAGTGTGTTGCAGATTTACCACAATGTTACCCTGGCAGTTGTTGCCAGATACACAATGTTACCCTGGAGTGTTGCCAGATACCACAATGTCACCCTTCGGAGTGTTGCCAGATACCACAATGTCCCCTGGCAGTGTTGCCAGGTCCAAAATGTCACCCTGGGGGGGGTGGGGGGTGGGACAGTGTTGCAGATACCACAAGGTTAACCTGGCTGTGTTTTGCCAGATACCACAATGTACCCTGGCTGTGTCGCCAGATTCCCACAATGTTACCCCTGCAGGTTGCCAGATTCCACAATGTTACCTGGCAGTTCTGCCCAGATACCACAATGTTACCCTGCATGTGGATGCCAGATACCACAATGTTACCCTGGCAGTGTTGCCGTTTACCCCCACAATGTTACCCTGGCAGTGTTGCAAGATACCACATTGATAACCCTGGCTGTTGAGTGTTGCCAGATACCACAATGTTACCCTGGGCAGTGTTGCCAGATACCACATGTTAACCTGGAAGTGTTGCCACGTACCACAATGTTTAACCTGGGCAGTGTTGCCAGATACCACAATGTTAACCTGGCAGTGTTTTGCAGATACCACAATGTACCCTGGCAGTGTTGCCAGGATACCACAATGTTACTGGCCAGTGTTGCCAGTACCACCATGTTTACCCTGCAGTGTTGTGCAGATACCACAATGTTACCCTGGCAGAGTGTTGCCAGATACCCACAATGTTACCCTGGCTGTGTTGCCAAGTTTCCCACAATGTTTCCCCTGGGCAGTGTTTGACGATACCCCAAGTTACCCTGGCAGTGTTGCCAGATACACAATGTTACCCTGGCAGGGTTGCCAGATACCACAATGTTTACCTGGCCACGGGTTTGCAGATTACCAACAATGTTACCCTGCGCAGTGTTGCAGATTACCACAATGTTACCCTGGCGTGTTGCCAGATACCACAATGTTACCATGGCAGTTGTATAGTGTTTGCCATATACCACAATTTACCCTGGCCGTGTTGAGATCAACAATGTTACCCTGCAGTGTTGACACTACCACAATGTTACCAGCAGTTGTTGCCTGATTCCCACAATGTTACCCTGGGCAGTGTTGCCAGAAGCACAATGTTACCCTGGCAGTGTTGTGCCAGATAACCACAATGCTACCCCTGGCAGTGTTGCCTGATTCCACAATGCTACCCTTGCAGTGTTGCCAGATACCACAATGCTACCCGCAGTGTTTGACAGTTACCACAATGTTACCCTGGCAGTGTGCCAGATACTCAATGTTAACATGGCAGAGTGTTGCCAGATACACAATGTTAACCTGGCAGCATTGCAGTTACACAAATGTTACCCTGGCAGTGTTGCCAGAATGACCACAATGTTCCCTGGCAGTGTTGCCAGATACCACAATGCTACCTGGACGTGTTGCCAGATACATCAATGGTTACCCTGGCAGTGTTGCCCAGATCCACAATGTTACCTGGCAGTGTTTGCCTGATACCACAATGTTACCCTGGCAGTGTTGCCAGATACCACAATGTTACCCTGGCAGTGTTGCCAGATACCACAATGTTAACCTGGCAGTGTTGCCAGATACCACAATGTTAACCTGGCAGTGTTGCCAGATACCACAATGTTAACCTGGCAGTGTTGCCAGATACCAAAATGTTACCCTGGCAGTGTTGCCAGATACCACAATGTTACCCTGGAAGTGTTGCCAGATACCACAATGTTACCCTGGCAGTGTTGCCAGATACCACAATGTTACCCTGGCAGTGTTTGCCAGTTACCACAATGTTACCCTGCAGCAGTTGACAGATACCACAATGTTAACTGGCAGTGTTGCCAGATACCACAATGTTACCCTGGCAGTGTTGCCAGATACCACAATGTTACCCTGGCAGTGTTGCCAGATACCACAATGTTACCCTGGCAGTGTTGCCAGATACCACAATGTTACCCTGGCAGTGTTGCCAGATACCACAATGTTATCCTGGCAGTGTTGCCAGATACCACAATGTTAACCTGGCCAGTTGTTTTGCACGGGATACCCCAATGTTACTGGCAGTGTTGCCAGATACACATGTTAACTGGCAGTGTAGCCAGATACCACAATGTTACCCTGGCAGTGTTGCCAGATACCACAATGTTACCCTGGCAGTGTTGCCAGATACCACAATGTTACCCTGGCAGTATTGCCAGATACCACAATGTTACCCTGGCAGTGTTGCCAGATACCACAATGTCACGCTGGCAGTGTTGCCAGATACCACAATGTCACCCTGGCAGTGTTGCCAGATACCACAATGTTAACCTGGCAGTGTTGCCAGATACCACAATGTCACCCTGGCAGTGTTGCCAGATACCACAATGTTAACCTGGCAGTGTTGCCAGATACCACAATGTTAACCTGGCAGTGTTGCCAGATACAGCAATGTTACCCTGGCAGTGTTGCCAGATACCACAATGTTACCCTGGCAGTGTTGCCAGATACTGCAATGTTACCCTGGCAGTGTTGTCAGATACCACAATGTCACCCTGCCAGTGTTGCCAGATACCACAATGTCACCCTGGCAGTGTTGCCAGATGCCACAATGTTACCCTGGCAGTGATGCCAGATGCCACAATGTTACCCTGGCAGTGTTGCCAGATACCACAATGTTACCCTGGCAGTGTTGCCCAGATGCCACAATGGTTACCTGGCAGTGTTGCCAGATACACAATGTTAACTGGCAGTGGTGCAGATACACATGTTACCCTGGCTGTCTGTTGCCAGATACACAATGTTACCCTGGCAGTGTTGCCAGATACCACAATGTTACCCTGGCAGTGTTGCCAGATACCACAATGTTACCCTGGCAGTGTTGCCAGATACCACAATGTTACCCTGGCAGTGTTGCAAGATTCCACAATTGTTTCCCTGGCAGTGTTAGAGTTGACTGATACCACAAAGTCACCCTGGCAGTGTTGCCAGTTACCCAATGGTCACCCTGGCAGAAAAAATGTTGCCAGATACTCCAATGTCACCCTGGAGTGTTGCCAGATACCACAATTGTTTAACCTGGCAGTGTTGCCAGTACACAATGTCACAATGGCAGTAGTTGTTCAGATACACAAAGTCACCCTGGCAGTGTTGCCAGATACCACAATGTCACCCTGGCAGTGTTGCCAGATACCACATTGTCACCCAGGCAGTGTTGTCAGATACCACAATGTTACCCTGGCAGTGTTGCCAGATACCACAATGTCACCCTGGCAGTGTTGCCAGATGCCACAATGTTACCCTGGCAGTGTTGCCAGATGCCACAATGTTACCCTGGCAGTGTTGCCAGATACCACAATGTTACCCTGGCAGTGTTGCCCATGCACAAAGTTTACCGGGCAGTGTTGCCAGATACCACAATGTTACCCTGGCAGTGTTGCCAGATACCACAATGTTAACTGCTGTTACCCTGGCAGTGTTGCCAGATACCACAATGTTAACCTGGCAGTGTTGCCAGTTACCACAATGTTACCCTGGCAGTGTTGCCAGATACCACAATGTTAACTGCTGTTACCCTGGCAGTGTTGCCAGATACCACAATGTTAACCGCTGTTACCCTGGCAGTGTTGCCAGATACCACAATGTTAACCTGGCAGTGTTGCCAGATAACCACAATGTTACCCTGGCGTGTTGCCAGATACCACAATATAACCCTGGCTGCTGTTGCCAGATACCACAATTTTACCATGGCACTGTGTTGAGATACCACAATGTTACCCTGGCAGTGTTGCCAGATACCACAATGTTACCCTGGCAGTGTTGCCAGATACCACAATGTTACCCTGGCAGTGTTGCCAGATACCACAATGTTACCCTGGCAGTGTTGCCAGATACCACAATGTTACCCTGGCAGTGTTGCCAGATACCACAATGTTACCCTGGCAGTGTTGCCAGATACCACAATGTTACCCTGGCAGTGTTGCCAGATACCACAATGTTACCCTGGCAGTGTTGCCAGCTCCACAAATGTTAACCTGGCAGTGTTTCAGATACCAGCATATGTTAACCTGGCAGTGTTGCAGATACCAACAATGTTGTTAACCTGGCAGTGTTGCCAGATACCACAATGTTAACTGGCAGTTGTTGCCAGATACCAAATTGTTACCCTGGCAGTGTTGCAGATACCACAATGATACCTGGCAGGTGTTTGCCAGATACCACAATGTTACCCCTGGCAGTGTTTGCCAGATCCCACAATGTTACCATGAGCAGTGTTGTCCAGTAACCACAATGTTACCCTGGCAGTTGTTGCAGATACCACATTGTTATCCTGGCCAGGTGTTGCCAGATACCACAATGTTCCCTGGCAGCAGTGTTGCCAGGATACCACATGTTACCATGGCAGTGTTGCCATGATCAACAATGTTACCCTGGCAGTGTTGCAGATACCCAATGTTACAATGGCAGTGTCTTGCAGATACACAATGTTAACACTGGCTGTGTGGCCAGATACCACAATGTTACCTGGCCAGTGGTGCCAGATACACAATGTTTACCCTGGCAGTGTTGCCAGATACCACAATGTTAACCTGGCAGTGTTGCCAGATACCACAATGTTACCCTGGCAGTGTTGCCAGATACCACAATGTTACCCTGGCAGTGTTGCCAGATACCACAATGTTACCCTGGCAGTGTTGCCAGATACCACAATGTTACCCTGGCAGTGTTGCCAGATACCACATTGTTACCCTGGCAGTGTTATTGCCACGGGGGGCGATACCACAATGTTCCTGGCGTGTTGCCGATACACAATGTACCCTGGCAGTGTTGCCAGATACCACAATGTTACCCTGGCAGTGCTGCCAGATACCACAATGTTACCCTGGCAGTGCTGCCAGATACCACAATGTTACCCTGGCAGTGTTGCCAGATACCACATGTTACCTGCAGTGTTGCCAGATACCACAATTTTACCTGGCAGTGTTGCCAGATACCACAATGTTACCCTGGCAGTGTTGCCAGATACCACAATGTTACCCTGGCAGTGTTGCCAGATACCACAATGTTACCCTGGCAGTGTTGCCAGATACCACAATGTTAACCTGGCAGTGTTGCCAGATACCACAATGTTAACCTGGCAGTGTTGCCCAGGATACACATTGTTAACTGGCAGTGTTTGCCAGATAACACAATGTTACCCTGGCACAGTGTTGCCAGATACCTCAATGTTAACCCTGGCAGTGTTGCCAGATTACCACAATGTTACACTGGCGTGTGCAGATTCCACAATGTTACCATGGCAGCGTTGCCAGATACCACAATGTTACCCTGGCAGTGTTGCCAGATACCACAATGTTACCCTGGCAGTGTTGCCAGATACCACAATGTTACCCTGGCAGTGTTTCGCCGATACCACAAATGTTACCCTGGGCAGGTGTTGCCATAGATACCACAATGTTACCCTGGGCAGTGTTTGCCAGATACTCACAATGTTACCCTGGCAGTGTGCCAGATACCACAATGGTTTACCCTGGCAGTGTTGCCAGATACACAATGTTTACCCGGGCCAGTGTTGTAATAGTCCATATACCAATTGCTACCATGGCAGTGTTGCAGATACCACAATGTTACCCTGGCAGTGTTGCCAGATACCACAATGTTACCCAGGCAGTGTTGCCAGATACCACAATGTTACCCTGGCAGTGTTGCCAGATAGCACAATGTTACCCTGGCAGTGTTGCCAGATACCACAATGCTACCCTGGCAGTGTTGCCCAGATACCTCCACTGCTACCCTGGCTGTGTTTGCCTGATACCACAATTGCTACCTGGCAGTGTTGCCAGATACCACCAATGTTACCCTGCAGTGGTTGCAGATACCACAAATGGTTAACCTGGCAGTGTTGCCAGTTACCACAATGTTAACCTGGCAGCATTGCCAGATAACTACAATTTGTATGGTGCCACCTGAGTCACATGTGTATGGTGCCAATGAGTCTCATGAGTATGGTGCCAACTGTGTCACATGAGTTATGGTGCCACCTGAGTCACATGTGTATGGTGCCACTGAGTCACATGTTATGCTGCTTTAATCAAATCAGGTATTTTTTCAGGAAATACCCAGATAATACAATACCCCAGATAAATACATACCTACAGATAATACAAATAACCCAAGATTTAATACAATACCATTCACAATTTAGACTTTCTAATAATATCGTTAATACATTTAATTGTATAGTATTTTAATACATTTCACTAGAGTACGGATTTTATATTGCTATTATTGGCATGATGAACCTTAACCTAAGTTATGTTTGCATAGTTTTTCTTTTGTTTTAAAAAAATAAATTTTAATCATTAATTACTATTTAATGCCTATATTAATTATATTTTTAGTGCACTAGTTAAAATTCGAAAACAGCCGTCTGTAGACAAAATTATGCCTGAAAATATCTTGGGAGTATTAAGTTTTAAGGTTGGAACACAGATTGTGGCTCCCAGCAGCAAGACTCACAGTCCTGTACATGATTTATTCAAGTATATATTGTCAAACATCAATATATTTCTATGAGATTACATCGTTTTAGGAAGATAACCTATGGTGAAAATGTGGAGTTTCCTCGGAGTGTACATCTGGTTTTAGGAAGTAACCTATGAGAACATGTGTTGTTTACACGAGTACATCATGGTTTTAGGAAGATAACCTATGTGAACATGAGTTGTTGCACGAGTACATCTTGGTTTTTTTTTAGGTAAGTTTAACCATATGTGAACATGTGTAGTTTACCTCCGGAAAGTTATCATGGGTTTTAGGAAGATAAACCCTATGTGAACATGTGTAGTTTTCCTGAGTTACAATCATGGTTTTAGAAGAATAACTATGTGAACATGTGTAGTTTCCACGAGTACATCATGGATTAAGGTAGATAACTTTGTGAACATGTGTAGTTTCCACGAGTCATCATGTTTGTAGGAAATAAACCTATAGGAGTTTAACTATAGGTGGTTTCTGCAGTGTTGCCAGATACCACAATTGTTATCCTGGCAGCGGTTGCCAGATAACCACAATGCTTACCCTGGCAGTGTGGCCAGATACCACAATGTCACTGGGCAGTCTGTTGCCAGATACCACAAATGTCTACCCTGGCAGTGCTTGCCAGGATACCACAATGTTACCCTGGCAGTTGTTGCCAGATACCACAATGTTACACGGGCAGTGTTGGGCCAGTTACCACAATGTTACCTGGCAGTGTTGTCCAGATTCCACAATGTTAATGGCAGTGTTGCCAGATTCCACAATGTTACCTGGCAGTGTTGCCAGATACACAATGTTACCTGGCAGTGTTTATTGCAAGATACCACAATGTTAAACCTGGCAGTGTTGTCAGATACCACAATGTTACATGGCCGTGTTGCCAGATACCACAATGTTACCTGGCAGTGTTGCAGATACCATCTTACCTGGCAGTGATGGCAGATACCACTGATGTGACCTGGCAGTGTGGCCAGATACCCCAATGTTAACCTGGCAGTGTTGCCAGTTACACAATGTTACCTGGCAGTGTTGCCAGATACACAACGTTACCCTGGCAGTGTTGCCAGATACCACAATGGGTTACCCTGGCGAGTGTTGCCAGATTTCCACAATGTGTTACCCTGGCAGTCGTTGCCTGATACCACAATGTTAACCTGGCAGAGTTGCAGATAACACAATGCATAACCTGGCAGTGTTACAAGATACCACAATGTTACCCTGGCAGTGTTGCCAGATACCACAATGTTAACCTGGCAGTGTTGCCAGATACCACAATGTTACCCTGGCAGTGTTGCCAAGATACCAACACATGTTACCTGGCGTGTTGCAGGATACCCACAATGTTACCCTGGCAGTGTTTGCCAGATACCACATTGTTACCCTGGCAGTTGTTGCCAGATGCCACAATGTTACACTGGCAGTGTTGCAGATACCAGAATGTTAACTGGCTAGTGTTGTACTGTAGATACCACATGTTACCCTGGCAGTGTTGCCAAGATAAACCACAATGTTACCTGGCAGTGTTGTCAGCTACCACAATGTCACACTGGCAGTGTTGACGATACCACAATGTTACCTGGGCAGTGTGCAGTACCACAATGTATTGGCAGTGTTGCCAGATACCACATTGTTACCCTGGCAGCGTGTTGCCAGATACCACAATGTTACCCTGGCAGTGTTGCTGATTACCACAAATGTTACCCTGGCAGTGTTTGCCAGATACCACAATGTTAACCTGGCATGTTGTTGCCAGATACAAAATGTTACCCTGGCAGTGTTGCCAGATTCCACATGTTACCTGGGCAGAGGTGTTGCCAGATAACCACATGTTACCCTGGCAGTGTTGCCAGATACCACAATGTTACCCTGGCAGTGTTGCCAGATACCACAATGTTACCCTGGCAGTGTTGCCAGATACCACAATGTTACCCTGGCAGTGTTGCCAGATACCACAATGTTAACCTGGCAGTGTTGCCAGATACCACAATGTTTACCCTGGCAGTGTTGCCAGATACCACAATGTTAACCTGGCAGTGTTGCCAGATACCACAATGTTAACCTGGCAGTGTTGTCAGATACCACAATGTTACCCTGGCAGTGTTGCCAGATACCACAATGTTACCCTGGCAGTGTTGTCAGATACCACATGTCACCCGGCAGTGTGTTTGGCCAGATTACCACAATGTTAACCTGGCTGTGTTGCCAGATTATACCACATGTTATTCCCTGGCAGTGTTGCCAGATACCACAATGTTACCCTGGCAGTGTTGCCAGATACCACAATGTTACCCTGGCAGTGTTGCCAGATACCACAATGTTACCCTGGCAGTGTTGCCTGATACCACAAAGTTAACCTGGCAGCTGTTGCCAGATACCACAAATGTTACCCTGGCAGTGTAGCCTGATACATCACAATGTTAAACCTGCAGTGTTGACATAGTATACCACAATGGTTACCCTGGCAGTGTTGCCAGGATACCACAAGGTTACCCTGGGGAGCAGTGTTGCCAGATACCACAATGTTACCCTGGCTGTGTTGCAGATACCACAATGTTTATCCTGGCAGTGTTGCCAGATACCACTATGTTAACCTGGCAGCTGTGGTCCAGATACACAATGTTACCCTGGCGGTGTTTGCCGATACCACAATGTTAACCCTGAGCAGTGTTGACTGAGCCACAAATGTTACCCTGGCAGTTGTTGCAGATACCTCAAAGTTATCCTGTCAGTTGTTGTCAGATAACACAATGTTACACGGCAGTGTTGCCAGATACTACAATGTTACCCTGGATGTGTTGCCAGATACCACAATGTTAACATGGCAGTGTTGCAGAAGATACCACATGTTACCTGGATGTTGCCAGATACCACAATGTTAACTGACAGTGTTGCCAGATACCAACTATGTTACCCTGGCAGTGTTTAGCCAGATACCACAATGTTACCCTGGCAGTGTTGACCAGATAACCTCTATGTTACCCTGGCAGTGTTGCCAGATACCAAATGTTACCCTGGCAGTGTTGCCAAAGATACCACAATGTTACCTGGCAGTGTTGCCAGATACTCATTGTTACCTGCAGACTGTTCGCCAGTGTATTACCACAATGTTACCCTGGCAGTGGTTGCCAGATACCACATGTTTACTGGCAGTAGTTGCCAGATACTCAATGTTACCCTTCCAGTGGTTGCAGATACCACAATGTTTAACTGGCAGTGTTTGCCAGATACCACAATGTTAACCTGGCAAGTGTTGCCAGATACCACAATGTTAACCATCTTCAAGTTGTTGCCAGATACCACAATGTTTACCTGGCAGTGTTGCTGACCTTCCACATTTTTACCCTGGCAGTGTTGCAGATACACAATGTTACCCTGGCAGTGTTGCCCAGATACCCACATTGTTACCTGGCAGTGTTGCCACGATACCCACAATGTTTACCCTGGAAGGGTTGCCAGTGATACCACAATGTTACCTGGCAGTGTTGCCAGATTCCACAATGTTACCCTGCTGTGTGCCATTGATCCACAATGTTACCCTGGCAGTGTTTGCACAGATACCACAATGTTACCCTGGCAGTGTTGCCTGGATATCACAAATGTTTCCCTGGCATGTTGCCAGATAACACAATGTTACCCTGGCCCCGTGTTGTCAGATACCACAATGTTACCTGGACAGTGTTGCCAGATACCAACAATGTTAACCTGCCAGTGTTGTCAAGAAGGGACCTACCGCAATGTTACCCTGGCAGTGTTGCAGATACACATGTTACCCTGGCAGTCGTTGCCAGATACCGCAATTGTTACCCCTGGGCAAGTGTTGCCAGATACCCACAATGTTACCATGGCAGTGTTGCAATACCCACAATGTTACCATGGCCAGTGTTGCCAGATACAACAATGTTACCCTTGGCAGTGGATCTGCCAGATACCACAATGTTAACCCTTTGCAGTGTTGCCAGATACCACAATGTTACCCTGCAGTGTTGCAGATACCACAATGTTAACCCTGCAGTGTTGCCAGATACCACATATGTTACCCTGGCTGTATTTTGCAGTACCACAATGTTACCTGGCAGTGTTGCCAGATCCACAATGTCACGCTGGCAGTGTTCCAGTATTACCACAATGTTCACCTGGCAGTGTTTGCCAGATGTCCAACAATGTCCACCCTGGCAGTTGTTGCCAGATACCACTATGTACCACACTGGCAGTGTTGCCAGATACCACAATGTTAACTGGCAGTGTTGCCAGACTACACAACGTTAACCCTGGCAGATGTTGCAGTATTCTGCAATGTTTCCCTGGCAGTGTTGCTCCAGATACCACATCTGTTACCTGGCAGTGTTGCCAGGATACTGCCAATGTTACCTGGCTGTGTTGTCAGTTACCACAATGTCACCCTGCCAGTTGGTTGCCAGATACACAATGTTCCTCACACTGGACAGTGTTGACAGATGCCACAATGTTACCACTGGACAGTGCTTGCCAGACTACCACAATGTTACACTTGCAGTGTTGCATGATACCACAATGATACCCTGGCAGTGTTGCCAGATACCACAATGTTACCCTAGGCAGGTGTCTGCAGTTTACCACAATGTTACCCTTGCAGTATTGCCAGATACCACAATGTTACCCTGGCAGTGTTGCCAGATACCACAATGTCACGCTGGCAGTGTTGCCAGATACCACAATGTCACCCTGGCAGTGTTGCCAGATACCACAATGTCACCCTTGGCATCGTGTTGCAAGATAACCACAATGTCACATGGCAGTGTTGCAGTAACCACAATGTTAACTCGGCAGTGTTGCCAGATACCACAACGTTAACCTGGCAGTGTTGCCAGATACAGCAATGTTACCCTGGCAGTGTTGCCAGATACCACAATGTTACCATGGCAGTGTTGCAGATACTGCAATGTTAACCCTGGCAGTGTCTGTCAGATACCACAATTGTCACACATGCCAGTGTTGCCAGATACCACAATGTCACCTGGCAGTGTCTGCCACGATGCCACAATGTTACCTGGCAGTGGTTGCCGATACCACAATGTTACCCTGGCAGTGTTGCAGATGCCACAATGTTACCCTGGCAGGTGGGTTGACAATACACATGTTACCCTGGCCGTGGTGCCAGGGATACCACAATGTTACCTGGCAGTGTTGCCAGATACCACTTGTTACTGGCAGTGTTGCCAGATACCACATGTTACCCTTGCAGTGTTTCCAGATACCACAATGATACCTGCATGTTGCCAGATACACAATGTTACCCTGGTTTGGTGGAGTGTGGTGTTGTTAGTTTGGATGGCTGAACGATATGTTAATACCAAGACATGTGTTTTAATCTAGCAGTTTATTTCGCGCACTAGGAATTTGTGTTGAATATATGAGATTTATCATATACACATTTCACCCCCCCCCTCCGCGCCCCCCCCCCCTTATTCTATACACAATCTAGAGAGAGATGTTTATTGTGTAAAGATGATAGATAATGAGACCCCGCCCTTCGCAAACGCATCACCACACTTAGTTATATTGGTGTGTGTGTTGTGGTATAGAGATGTCTTAGATTATTTTGGTGGGGGGAGGGCGACGCTATGCGCTGGCTCGCGACAAAGTGGGTGGTGGTTGGTTCGGTTAGAGAGTGGTTGTCTGTGGAATGAGTGTCAGGTGAGGACGTGGTTGTGTGATTGAAGGTGGGTGAGTTGTTGGGTAGGTGCGCGCAGGGTTATGTTTAATGTGTTCGTGGATTAGTGAGGTTCGGTGTGAGATGCGAGAGTGGTGTTGGGGTGCTGCATTATTTGTGGAATTGATAATATGTATTATATTAACAATAATTTTATAGCAATTATTTTTGTTATAATAATTATTATAGGTATTATATTAATAACACTATTATATTAATTATTATTATAAGCTGGTTGGGTTTGAGCGAACACTTCCACTGAGCTACGGTGTATTACATAATATGGGGGACTATAATAACGTTACATTCATTTATAAAATACTACTGTATAAATGTAACCTCGTTATAAAGTGTTCCAATTCTGCTTTTGTGTTTCATTTGTCCCACTGTTCGATGTAGTCAACACTGTGAAAATGGCGTATAAACTAGGTAACACCGGTAAGCCAGCGGAAGTCCTCCGTCAGATGACCAAAAGCTCCAGCTGCAGATCATCATATGACTAAAACCCTCCTCAGGAAACACTTGTCCTGTTTCCTGACAAAACCTTACCTAACCTAGCCTACATATGTTTTAGCCACGTTTAATAAAACTATGTACAAATAACCCCCACATAGGTGAGAGAAGCTTATGACGACGTTTCGGTCCGACTTGGACCATTTACAAGTCAGTGTGACTTGTAATGGTCCAAATCGGGCCGAAACCTCGTTATAAACTTCCTCTTCTATATTTGTGTATTGTTAGTAGAGGTAGAGGCAGGGGAGCACTAGCTAACAATCACACACCAGTAGCCCTAACTTCTCACAACCTAAAAATCTTCAAAGACTGATGAAAACGGCAGATTACAAATTTTATGGGCCAACACAACCAGCATAACCTGAACTAGCATGGTTTTAGAGCAGGGCGATCATGCCTGTCACAGCTGCTGAATCATGACAGTTTCAGAGGCACTGGAAGACGACCAAAACACAGATGTGATTTCCACAGATTTTGCAAAGGCGTGTGTATAAGTGCGATCATGGAGTGAATAGCGCACAAAATGAGGGGCCATGGGCATTACGGGCATTACGTCGTCCCAGTTTCACAAGCGTCGTCCCAGTTTCACAAGCGTCGTCCCAGTTTCACAAACACAGTCCCAGAGTTGGTCTCTTCTGTCCCCCTGAGAGGTATAAGCGTAATACATTGGAAGATGGTACTTCCATTTAACAGTAACTCCAGTTCTGCTGGAACGAAGCCTCCGAGGCTTTCATAGCTACTGAATCATAGCGCTAATAGTATACAATACCGACAGGGTGACGAATCAGACACGTGCAACACCTGGATATCTTTATTCTAAAGATTTTCGCTGATCAATGACTTTATTAATTCAGCACAGAGGTATTGCAAGGTGTTGAAATTGGAGACAGTAATCAGTCCCTCAGCCTAGAATTTAAGCCCTACATGAAGGTGGTCACCATAGTCAGACTATGGGAGTTAACACTAATGATATATACACTGAGAGGTATACATATCTCAGTGTATATACACACAATGTTAATGTCTGTTTCCAGGATTAAAGTATTCTTGTTGTTGATACACAGTGCAGGTGAGGTGTAGTTTTTATGATACACTTGCAGTCGATATAGGCTTTGAACCTAACATACTAGTTTGGTTCTATCTGCCTATTACCTTCAGGTCTGGCAACACTGTGGATAAATCACTCAAAGATCAGCTTTTGGTGCTAAAAACGTTTGGTGCAGGAAGAACATTATCAAGTCTAGCCTATATATCAAGTGTATTCTTTTATCAAGTGTATTTTTTTATCAAGTACTAGTCTGTATCAAGTCTAGTCTTGTATCAAGTCTAGTTTTTGTATCAAGTCTAGTCTTGTATCAAGTCTTGTTTTTGTATCAAGTCCAGTCTTGTATCAAGTCCAGTCTTGTATCAAGTCTAGTCTTGTATCAAGTCTAGTCTTGTATCAAGTCCAGTCTTGTATCAAGTCTAGCTTGTATCAGTCCCGTTTGTATCAAGTCAGTCTTTTATCGTCAGCCCTTTTATCAAGTTAGCCTTGTATATTTTTTC
>NW_026507659.1:0-46254 GCF_026875155.1 Cherax quadricarinatus
GGGGACGACACTTTGAACAAGAAAAAAAATCGACATAAGTAAAGTTACAAACCAAAAGGGATCCCACTGCTCCATCACTACTCTCCAGAACCTTTGACCATTACAAGCCACCCAGCATTTCGACCTAAGATTAAAAGACTACAATCTTTTCCCTCCAAAAAAGCAAACAAAAGGAAGCCCCTTCACAAAAAACGAATAACCCCAAACACACAATAAAAGACCCCCTGACCTCAAGAAGCTTGCCCCCCTTTTACCACTTCCTCCACCCTGCCAGCCCCAAATCAACATAAAGATGCAGCAATTTTTCGCCAGCAAGTTGCATTCAGTGCCTGCAGAGCTCCTGTTGTACTACATCGCTTTTGTTATCTTTATTTGGCTTAGCATTGGGTCTAGCCGCCCTTTTCTCTCTTCGACCAAGACATTCCTCTCACCGTCTATTTTTCGCACTGCCCCCCCATTGCCCCTCCCCCTCGTGGGACTTACCTTTGACCCTTCCAAACCTTCCTGATTATAAAACCATTTCTTAATTTAAACAATTCTTTTTGGAAAAAGTTCCGGAACTTGGTGGTCACCAGATAAATTTTTTTTATAACACTTTAATAATTAACAAAAAAAAAATTAACACGTCAAGACACACCCCAAATCTAAAAAAAAAACTTTAAAAAGTAAGGGGTTAAACTTGAGGTTATTTCACAAAAAACTTACCGGAGTTTACCTGGAAGAGTTCCGGGGTCAACGCCCAGGCCTCCTGGTGGATCAGAGCCTGATCAACCGGGCTGTTGCTGCGGGCTGCCCGCAAACCAACATACTACCACACCCCTGATCCGGAACTGACTTTGGGGTGCTTTCCCTCCCCAGCTTGAAAGCTGCCGGGGGTCTTTGGAATCCCCCTTACGGGCGGGGGGCAGTTGAACAGCTGGGGGCCCCGACACTTTTTTTGAGGCCTCTAAACGTCGTGCCCCCCTGCTTTTCTTTGGGGGGAGGGTCATCTTTCGCCAATTTTTTGCTTTCGTAGTGGGTGATTTTCTTGCAAGTTGGGTACTAGTCCCTCTAGGATTTTCCAGGGAAATTAATCAGTATCTCTCCCTCCTGCTTCCCCAGGGAATACAGTTTAGAACCCAACGCCCCAAAAATTTTTTTTTTTTTTTATATTTTATTTAGAACATACATTACAAGAAATGAAAAAGACAAAAACGGGTCTTAAAACAAAATAACATAACAACCACAAAAAACAAACTTGAATAACCAAATACCCTCCTCACCCATACATGAAAACCCCTACCCTATGATAACCAATAACCCCTAATTCCAATTGCTTTGTTTATTGTTTTAAAAAAACACATCATTATATACAATTTTGTCACTTGTAAATTAAAAAGTAACCCTTATACTTTTTAAATAAAATTAAACGACGATTGAGAATAAGAAAAACAATATTTCATCAAACCCAAAATTATTAATAAAAAAGGGATCCAACCACTGACCCTCTACAATCATCTAACAAGTGCATAAGAGAAACTTCAAAAACAAATCCTACTGCAAAATCAAACACATATATTAGTATACCATCACAACCATGAATACGCACATACCCCAATTTCATACACTTTACCCCGCTACATACCAGGAGGCACCCCTTTTCCACCCCTGACGGGGGCCATTAACATAATACATTATCCCATCCCTACCCGGGCCCCACCCACCTACTTTACAAATTTAATAAAACCCTAATGTAAATCTCTATTTTCCCTCAAGAAAACCCGCTCCCCCCTCCTCCCATAAATTTCCTATTAGGGCAACCGTTTTATAAAACTAACAGCCATACCCCCCTTTTCACCTCACTTCCCCCTTTCCCCCTCATTCCCCACATAAGTAGACAAAAACCTACCATAATGAACCCCACAGCCCTAAAAATACTTTCATCCAACCCCCCCATCAAGACTCATCCCCGAAAAACGAGAAGTATGCCACTTACTTTTTCAACACCCTGCTCAACCAACCCCGACGCTCCCCAAACCCCTCACAAAAATACCCTACATGAATCAGAATCCCCCCCCCGCCACAATTCCACATACCCCCCCCCCCCCCCCCTCAACCCCCCCGCTAGCTCGAAACCACTCCCGATGGTAAAATCCCATGCAAAAACCGATACATCACCTCACTCCCGGGGGTTTGAACCTTAACCTCCCAAAACCCTTTCTCCAATACCCCCCCAGTCAACGGGGGAAAATCCCCCCCCACCAGCCACAACCCTTTCCCCCGACATCCTACACAAACCCACTTTTTTTTTACCTTACCCAATCCCTAACCATCACGCTGCCCTCAAATAGTTTCACAAATCCCTCAACTCCGTCCCAGAAAAAATCGTTTCAATTTTTTGTTACCTTAACCAACCCCCCCCCCCACCACACCCTCCCCTCTCACCTCCCTTTAATAAAGATACATTTGACCCTCCTCTTTTAAAATTTATTAAACCCAACCCCCCCCGACGCACAGGTAACATTTCACATCCCTTTTAAGCCAATCACAACCTAACCCCACAAAAATTTAAAACCCCTCTAAGAAGTTGCAATGCCGTCCCCCCTTAAAAAGGGAAAACGGCACCACATGCCCAAAACCCTTTCTAAACAATAAAACGTTATTACAATGGCACGCTGCACAAGGGCAAATGATAAGGCCGCAATGCTCCCAATCGACCCATATCCTTTCTACCAACCTGACCGAAATTTTTAACACGTGCAACCTCAAGATCACTGCATAGATTAGACCACAAATTTTTAAAGACATCACCCCTTCTTTACAACTGCCACCCCACCGACCCCCCCCCCCAAGTTCCTAAACCCCATAAAAATACTTCCCCCAATTTACCCCATACCCGTTTCACATGCAAACTTCGACCACTCCTCTAAGGGTTTTATGGGCATCCCTTCTCTACCAATACAATAATCATCTCATACCCATGAGAACAGCCAAACGCCCCCATACCCCCCCAACCCCTTCACTAACGCCCATATGGGCCCCCACCCTTCTATAAAAGGGGGCCTGTATGCATGCAAATAAAAGCTGTACATAGGGAACCCCCTTTAAGACCTCTGCCCTGACAATCCCCCCCAATCTTCCATTAATCTGTACCTCACCATTTCCCCTCTATACAACGCCTCTACCCACCCACATTTCCCCCCCTAGCCTGTTTCCTAAAGGGTAGCCTCAACCCTCCCCCTCCACCCTATCATAAGCTCCTTGCCAGTCAGTGCAAACCAACCCCCCCCCCCCCCCTTCCCCCCCCCCTTTCTTTCCCCGAAACCCTTTTAAAAAACCATGTCCCCCCCCCCATAGACCTACCCGGCAACCCAAACTGGGGTTTTTGATACAACCCTCCCTACAACACACTTACCCATTTCCTAAAAAATTTTGCAAATAACTTAAATCCCCATAACAATGATATTGTTCTTATCCCTGAGCGAAAGCTGTTCCTTACCCTCTACCAAAACAACTACAGCTGTTGCCTGTCTTTCACCCAACCTTCCACTTACCTTCATCAAGTTTATAACCTCACCAAAAAACCCCTTTTTTAACTCCCAATGCTGTTGATAAAAACTCCGCCGGCAGTCCATCGATTCCCGGGGCTTTTTCCCTTTCGCATGGCACTCAAAGCTCTCCAATTCCTCCTCATTATTCCCCCCCCAAAGCTTCCCTATCACTGTGTCCCAACCTACAGGCACACTTCCCCCACACCCTCTCTAAACCCCCCAATCCTACCCCTTTCCCCCCGCCAATACTTTTTTGACCCCGTATCCGCAACAACCCCTCCCATCCGTGTGGGGGATTTCCGGGCCCGCCCTATACCACCCACCGACCAAGAACCTCCAAACATGGAATAGCTTTTGCCTGCTGACGTTTTTTTTTGGCCAAACCCGGAGGGAAATTTTCCCCATAAATCCCCCACCCCGTTTATAACCCTGGCCCCTCCCTTTTTTCCCCAAACCGCCCAAATAAACCTGGGAACCCCCCCTTACCCCTTTTAAAAAAGAACCCTTTTCCCAAAAAAAAATAACCCCTTTTTAAAGAATTAACCTTTTCCCCCCCCACAAAAAAATCCAAACCCGGGTCCTACCACACCATCCCCCCCAACCCCAGTCCTCCACCCCTTTGTACCTCCTCAGTTAATCTCTCCCACACCCCCGAAAACCCCCCAACCCCCCTAAACTTCCAACAGACCGTATTTAATTCCAATTTCCCAAAGAACAACTAAGAATCCCACTCTACTTCCACGCAACCGCCCTATGATCTGAAAAGGCAGGTAAATAGTACGGACAACTTTGACCTACCTTTATGAATATATACAACCTTCAACCTAGCCCAAACCTCGCCCACGAAATATGCTCCACCTCACACCCCCCCCCCCTACCACATCCTCAACTAACGCCACCAATAATTGCGTAATGCTGTCAACTATCCCCCCCTCGAGGTTCCACATCCCCCCTGACAAACAATTCCAGCCCCCCACCTACGAGGCCACCTCAGGAAAACCAGGGAAAACAAAAACTAGATCAACACACAAAATCCCTCTTTACTTTCATATCATTTCACTGGTGCATACACACTTAAAAGGGGTTACCCTCTGCCCCATCCACCACCCACCCACACGCAACCCCCCCCCCCCCACCCCCCCCCCCCCCCCCTTTCACCTTTGCAACACAAAGGGGCTCGCCTCCTTTTCAATAAACCACACCATTTCAAACGTGCCGATGGCAGAGTCAACACCGAAAAAACCCTTCCACCTCGAGCACTTTAAAACCCTCCCTAAATTATGCCCCGTAGAAAAACTACGTCCACTCTGTACGACTTAAGAAATACAAAGCTTTCCCCCTTAAAAACCAGTACACAGTCCATTCAAAATTCACAGTCATGCATTTAAGGCCTTTCAAAGCTTCCAATCCTTTCTCCTCCACCCTTCCCAGGGCCTCTTGCCCCGGGGTAAAACAGTGGTTTGTCCCATCCACCCCCCCCATCCTTTCGTGCCCCTTATCCTGGCTTCACGAAAATTACATCCCCCCCCAACCTCTGCGCGGTTCAGGGCATCATCTGAGTCTGACGCAGCCGCCCTCTTCCTCTGACACCTCTAAAAACCCCCGCCATACGTCTTCCGAAGATTCCCCACAGTAATACAACCTCCACTTACCTGTCCACAGAGCCGGTGACCCCTCCTGTGCTGCAGTTGTCCCCGTCCTTTTCGTGCCTGCCCGCCACACTCTCCTTTCAAACCCGGGAACCCTTTTTCGGACCAAACCTTATCCTCGCCCGAAGAAATAAATTTTTCATACCTCGTCGAGCTCCTCCTCCACTCTTGCACCTCTTGCGAATTAGCACTCCTCCCCCGCCCGGCAAAGTGGCCATTTTTGACTCCACACAAACCTGCCACGCCCCCATGCACCACAAAGACCTTTCCCCAAAGTCACTCCAAGACGGCCATCTCCCCGATTTCCTTTGGAATTCCCCCACGACATCCACACCTGTAACTGGTGCTCCACCTGTTTTTTCGCCGGCCCCCTCCACGCCCCCACAGTCCTGCCATAGGTCAAACCCCCACACAACCTGCATGTCCGTCGCGCCCCGCATACCCACAGAATCTGGTCCTAAACTCCGGCACACGACGTATGACGGAATCGGGGGCCTCATGCATTTTTAGGGAGAATTTCCCCCCCGACGTCCCATTTACGCACCTGCCGCCCACTTGCCTTGGTTGCCAGAGCACGTGCCATAAGCAGCAAACCCTTCCAAGTCCTCCCCGTCAGCCTCGAAGGGGACATTCCCCAACTTCACCCACGTATAGTGGCGAAGACGTCTATGAGTCGCACTTTGACAGCTGGATTACATCAATACTCACTGCTCAAATTTCGTCACCAACGACTCTTTCACACCGTTTTGAATTTTAAATTGACGAAAAGACGATAGGCCCCCTTCAGGGCCACAACCCTAAAAACCCCATCATCCTGCACTCCGTACTTTTCCCGGGTATTGCCGGAAAAACACCTGCGCCGTAGAGGGGAAAACGCCCCACGAAACAGCTAACGCCGACAGGTTTACCCCCACTCGGGAACCCGGCCAATTGTTGCTATAGACTTTTCCTGACAAACAGCAAGGGGGGGCTTTGGGACAACCCACTCCCCGCAGTCAGGCATCCCAATAAATTGAGGTGTTTTATCTCCGTTATCGCGCCGGAAAGTTCCTGTACTTTTTTCTAGGCGGCAATTCACCTGCCCTTTAAAGGGGCTGTTAGTGGAAGCAATATTTCCCGCCAGATAGAACAATGACCTGAAATGCATCATGGGCTTGGCCCCCTAGTTTGAAGGTCTCATTACCATCCTGTCATTTTTTTTAGCGATCGATTGATACAATGTTATGGCCTTTAAGGGAAGATCCTCCGACAGATCACTCCCCCTCTTTGACGTTGTGTTTCGCTCATTTTTGGGGGCCAAAATTGTTTTTACTCGATGAAGATTTAATTTCCTCATGTTTACCAAAATTTTAGAAATTTTGAAATTTTCCCCACCCTTTTGAACTTCAAAAGGGGTTTTTCTGCGGGCCCACGGGAAAGTTTTGGTTGATGTCCGCCGGGCCCCCTTTGCAGTGCCCTGCAATGGAAGACACTGTCATGCAGTTTCCCGGGGGGCACCCGCAAAGGAAGAAAACGGTGCTGTGTTTGACATCCTTGTCTATGCGGATATAAAGGTTTGGGAACAAGATGGGACTAGTTTTTTTTTTTTTTTTTTTTTATATTTTATTTTAAACTTTAACATTAAAAAATATAATATGTAAAACTAAATTTAAAGGGTTTTAAAATTAACCCCAATCCCCCTACAGCTAATTTTTCACACCAACTTACAACTCCGTGTGGGAAACAAAACCCCCCCCCCCCCCCCCGTTTCCCTCATCCTATAACTTAACCCAAAACCTTTTTGGGAGTACCCCAACAGAAAAAACATGATAGGGAAACAAACTTTTAAAACACATCCCTCAAATGGTATTTAAATTGATCGACTACGCCCTTGCAATGCATTGCACTGAAACATATTAAACCAACATATTACCCCCCCCCCAGTGGTTACCCAAACCCAACCCCCCACTATTTACAACCTAAAAAATCTAAAAACCAATAAATTGTTGCCTAATCAAAAGTCACCAGCAATAAACCCAAACTTTTAATTTATGTAATTGTCCAAATTGGTTCATTACTAACAAAAAGAAATTTTACACAACATGGTGATAAAAAAAACCCAAAAGGACATCCCAAAATTACTACAAAACCATAAAAATAAATTTAAGTCCTCAAAATCCAACACGTAACCCTTTAAAAATTTTAAAACATGAAATTTCCCCAAGTTAAAACAATCACACAGCTTCAACTAGACATTCAAGCTCTATCCCAGCTTATTTTGGACATTAAATAGTGCTATTGACAACAGTACAATACAACAAAAAAATATAACCATGAAAATAAGAAACACAAAATCCGTGCCAACACCACCTAACCAAAAAAAAACCATAACACCATTTTTTGCCCCCCTTTAAATTTACACTATCGAGGGTGCATTAAAACCTTTTTAACTCTCAAAACAAACTAAAAATTTGCAGAACACCATTGACGAACAATAATGCACAGACATTAATACAAACATATCACACATATCTCGGAAAACCGTATAAATCACAGCACCCAACACTATGATGAAAGGCACCTAAAAAAACAATTTTTAAGCAAACAAAAATGCAATTTTTTATAGAAAAACCCCCAAATTACAATGTCATTGCCGTAAATAAAATTTTAAACCACACACAATATGTATAATAAGTATAAACCCCGGGTCAAAACAAAAACCCCCCCAGCCCCACAGGTGCTGGGAAACCCCCGGGGCCCCACAAATTTTCATTTAAAGCATCATTTATCCAACACTCTCGAAAAATTTTTTTGTTACCCAAATTACCAGGGGGGGCAACCCTTTTTTTCACCCCTAAATTCCCCTACCCCAGCAACATTTTCCCAAATCATATCCCTCCCCTCCCCGTATATTAAAATTTCTAAAAAAACCCCGTAACGTAAAAGTTGCCTATACCCCTTTAAAAATCCTTCACCCACCTCCTCCCAAAAATTTTTCCTTTTTTCTACATCCCGTTTTATAAACTTTAAACCCGCAAAACCCCCTCCTCTTCACCTCAGTAACCTGTTTCCCCGAAATTTCCCCACACAAATATAGATATAATCTCCCCATAATTTTCCCACACTCTGTTTTACACTTTTCCCCCCAAACCCCCCAAACTCGAGACAAAATTTCCCTCAAAAACAGTTTTTCCCTTTTAAACCCTCCAAATCCTATTTATCACCCTTTTTAAACCCCCCCCCTTGACACTCCCAGTCCATAAAAAAATACAACATAAAAACCGACTCCTCCCCACCACATTTTCCCACACTCCCCCCCGTCAACGACCGCTATCCCGAAAAACCCAACACCCACGGTAAAATCCGTGCAAAAAAACGATACTTTAAACGCCCAAACCCAACGGGGTTTCCCCAAACCTCATCCTACTCAACCTATTCCAAAAATTTCCCCCATGCATACGGGGGAAAATTTCCCCTCTACAGGCCTAAAAACCCCTCCCGCTAAAAATTTTCCACAACCAAACCTTTTTTAAAACCTTTGCGGGCTCTCGATCCCACGCCAGAGCCCTCAACCAGTTTCACACCCCTTTGAAAACTCAACTCCTGTATACATCCGTTGCAATCTTTTTAGGGATCCTGGCCAACCCCCCCCCCCCCCCCCCATTTTCCCCTCACACCCCCCCCTTTTTAAAATGAAAAACACATTTGACCCCCGTTTTAAAGTCCAGCAACCCCAAACCCCCCCTTACTTACGGTAACATTCCCACATCTCTCAATCCAATCAAAAGCTCAAACCCCCCACAAAAATTTAAAAAAACCCTTCCTAAGAAATTTTTCGTTATTGCTGGCCCATTTTAAGGGAAAAACAGGGGTTTCCAAACGTGCCATCTTTGCTATACAGTAAGATTTTAAAAACAATGGCACGCTGCACAAGGGAAAATGTAAGGTCGCAATGCCCCCAAGCGCCCCTGAACCCTTTCTCCCATCCTAAGCGATTTTTCCCAAAGCTTGCCACGGGTAACGTCTGCATAAAAAAAGCCCAAACAGTTTTTTAAAACAAATTCACCTGTTTCCTCACAACTGAAAAAAACCCCCAATCAACCCAACCCCCCAAGCCCAAACCCCATGACCTTTGGATTTATCTAAAATTTACCCTCATACCAGTTGCCCCTGCGAACATTTGGGTACTCCCCCCATTTTAATTGTCCATTGACATCCCCTCCCTGATCAGAAAAATTTAAATAAATCCACATACCCAATTAAAACGGGCCAAACCCTCCAACCTCAAAACCCCCTTGGCCCCCTCTAACGTGACACAAAAACGCTCCCCATCAATCTATAAAAGGGCCCCTGAAACGCGCAAACAATAATTTGACATAGGAAAACCCCCGGGCCTAATCCCCCCCCCATTAAAATTTTTTCCCCCCCAAAACGCCCCATTAACCCTGTACCCTCCCTTGCACCCCATACAATGCCTCAACCCACCCACTATTTTTTCCCCCCCCCAAAACCCCCCTGCCCCTGAGGATGGTTTTAAAATGTTTTTCCGACCCCCCCTCTATCAAATGCCCCTTCCCAAATCAGCGCCACCAAAAACCTCCCTCCCTCCCCCCCCCTTTTTGGGCCCCCCCACGAAACCCCTAAGAAAACCCATGCCCCCCTCCACCATAGCCCCTCCCTGGCAAACCAAATTTGATTTTTGATACTACCCCCCCTACCACCACTTACCCCGTTTCCCAAAATCTTCGAAAAAAAATTTATAATCTGCCCCAAAACAACAAATCGCCTGGAAATCCCGAAGCGTATGCTGCCCCCTTACCCTTGGGTTACCAAAAAACGACACCGTTGCCGGGTTCCCACCCAGCTCACCCCCTCTCCTTCATGAAATTTTAAAACCAAACCAAAAATGCCTCAATATTTTTTCCCAATGCTGCTGAAAAAATCTACCGGGTTCCATAAATTTCCCCGGGGGGGGGGGGGGGTGTTTTTCCCCTTTTCGCTTTTTCCATTTAAAGCCCCCCTTTTTCCCCCCTCAGTTTTTTTCGCCACCCAGTGTTTTCCCCAAATAAACTGTTACGCAACTGACATAAACCACACTCCCCACACCTGTTCAAAAAAACCCCATCCTCTCCCCCTTCTCGTTGCCATTATTTTCTAAAAACCACTTGTCGGGCAAACGCCCCCATTCCTTTTCCTGCTTGTATAAACCTGCCCCTCCCGGAACCCTCCAAATCGATTTATAAACCCCCTCCAACCATGGAATATTCATTGCCTGCGGGTTTTTTGTTTTTTTCCCCTACGAAAAACGACGATGAAGGTCTTCGCCCCAAAAACACCTCTTCCACCCCCCCTGCCCCCGAAACCGCTTGGAACCTCTCACCCCTGAAAACCTCACGCACCCCCTTTAATTGCCAAAAATTTAAATCCATTGGATAAGTGCCCCCACCCCCCCCCCCTTCGCATAACAACCCCGTAACCCTATCCCCCCAAAATTAGTTAGAAAGCCCATATTTAAAAAATTTGATACTTTTTCCCCTTTCCCCTTTACGAAATTTTGCTTAACCCTTCTTTACCCCACACCATCCCACCACACCCACCACATCCCTCCCCCCCATTTTATTTTCGGGCACGTAACCCCTCCCACGGGGCTTTTGCAAACCCCTCTATCCCCCTCCTCATAAACCCAAACCCCTTGATTTAATTTTCCCAAATATCCCCTATTTTTAAAACCTGCTAGGGGACCCCCCACGCCACCTCTGCAAAAATTTACGGCCCGATATCCAATAAGCTACTTCTATTTTTGG
This sequence comes from Cherax quadricarinatus, assembly GCF_026875155.1. NCBI lineage: Eukaryota > Metazoa > Arthropoda > Malacostraca > Decapoda > Parastacidae > Cherax > Cherax quadricarinatus. Next base: position 10,963 of record NW_026507659.1, read on the forward strand.
GAAAAATGTCAACCCAACCCCTTGAGATATATACAGCCTACCCAAACCCTGGGCACCCGAAAACCCCTCTTAAAAAAAAAAAAGTTTGCTCTACCTCCCACGCCCCCCCCTCCAACCGCTTTCCCGAACTGAATATCCCTCATAAGACCCTCGCGGGGGCCCGCCGCCCACGTCCCCGCCCCTTTTTTTCCCCAAGGGCACCCCTCCTAAAAAACGCAGTTCCAGCCCCAAACCAACGGGGCCCAACTGCAGGTAAACCACGTAAGAAGAAAACATTTCTTCACAACAAAACCCCTTTTTAAACCCCACATCTTTTTTCCCGCGGGTTTCAAACACACATAAAAAAGATCCCCCCCTTCCCACCACCCCCCAAACCTTTGCGCAAAAACTCTTCCCCCCCTCCCCTCCCTCACTTTTTAAAGAAACACAAAGGGGCTTCCTCCCTGATCAATATCCCCCAAAAACCCCCTTTTCAGACTCAATGGCAGAGCAGACCTAAAAACCCTCCACCTCGAGCACTTTTCCCTCCTTAAAATTTGTTTTTCCTTGCGGGAAACCCACAACATCCCCCCTATATTTTTTACAAAAAACCGAAACCTTTTCCTTTTCCCTTTTTCCACACTATTAAACAGCCCCATTTCCCTTTCAAAAGTCATACACCAAAGGGGGCCTCTTTATATTTCCAACCCTTCCTCCTCCCCTTAAATATCATCCCAGGGCCTCCTGCCCCAGAGCCACAAAAAGGCTTCAAAACCTCAACCCCTCCCCCTTTTTTGGGGGACCCTCTTATCGGATTTGCTTCGCCCATTGCCCCCTTTCCCCCCCCAAGACCTCGGGCGCCGGCGTCGGGAAACGTCATCTGAGCCCTGACGCCCCCGCTCTTTTTCCTCGGATGCCCTCAAAAACCCCTTTTTTGTTTTTTTTCTTCTGATTTTCCCCCCTCACGATAAACCTAAAACCTCCACCACCCCCCGGGTTCCAAAACACACGGCAAAAACTCTCTTTTTACTAGTTGGCTCGTAAACCCCTGCTATGTTTTTTATCCTTACTTTTCCTCTACGGGAAACCGCCTTTCTCTCCCCCAGCTCAGGAACAAAAACCCTCGGGCGGGCCCGGTGTCAATTTTCCTTTAAACACCCCCTTTGAACCTTCCCTCTATAGCCTGCCCTCCTCCTCACTTGCACTTCTGTACTTGTCCTTTTGTAGGGGAAAAGATCCTTTTACATCCCCAGCTTCCCTTTCACACAGGGCCTTTTCTTCCTTTTTTTGGGAATTTCCTCCACCCATCACGCCCCACAAGCCCCGGGCCCTTGTTTTGCGCCCCGGGCCTAAACAGTTTACCCACGCTGGAACTGGTGCTTAAACCAGTTTGCGCTGGGGGCCCTCCCACTTCACCGCACCTCCCCGCCAAAATGGTCGAAGCCCCACATTTTCCTGGCAGGGTTAGGGCCCTCTGCCCCGGCAAAACGAAAACCATAATTTGCGTCCTGAAGTCCTCCAACACGACGTAAGACGGTAGGGGATGCCCTCAGACACCCTTCAGGGAAAAGGTACCCCCCGGGAACCCCCAAAGGGAAAAGCACCTGCCGTCCACTTGCCCCCTTTTGGGGCCAGATGTAGGGTTTTTCCATATGTCTCAAAAAAAATCCTTAGTCAGCCTCACCCTAAAAAAGGGGACTTTAACGTAAAAAACCCCCCCGAAAAGTGGCGGAAACGCGACCCAAACGCACCTTCACACGGGAGAAAGCGTCAAAAACTCACGTTTTGGGGAACCTCGTCCCCAAAACTCATACACAAACTGGAATTCATTTTTTGACGAAGTTTCAATAAGCCCCATTTCAGGCTAAAACCAAACACCCATCGTCCTGGATTCCTTTAAGGTCCCCCAAAATAAATTGTCGGGGTAAGATTTCCCTGAAGGGGGGTGAAATCGCCCCACAAAGCACTAAATCCCAAAGGGGTATTTACGCCCTCCCACACCGGGCGCCCAGGGAAAATACAAGGTACTCGCCTGAACACAGGGGGGTGCAGCGCCCCAACCTCACCCCGCCCTTTGTCAGGCATGGAAGGGAGCTAGTATTTTGTGCCTTTGGAACAGAGCTTTCCCCGTACCCTCCCTGGGATTTTATTTCCTGTTACGCCCCAAACCTCTGTGTTCTTTTAGTGAGGAAATTATAGACCCAAACAAACCGATTTTTTTCCTGTTTTTCCTTTAGCGCGCTTTTTTGTGCGCTATTACCCCAGGGCACATTTGGGGTAAAAGGGCTTTTGCAAAGTCTGTATAAATTCCCATCTGCATTCTTTTTTGTTTTTCTATGCATTTAGACCTTGCCGTATTGACCCAAAGTAGTTGAGACAACAAAGCGACCGTTCTAAACCCAGTTGCCCTGGGTTGTGTAACGAGGGTTTCTAGAGGGGGTGGTGATCTTGCTTCTTAGACCCTTTCAAAGATTTTTTATGATATGGGTGTTAGTGCTTTTTGGGTCTGTAGTTCTTTGTTTGTTGTTTTAAACCTGCCCCCTTTTTGGTGGAGGGGGCTTTTTCCCTTTTTGTTTTTTAAAAAAACTGTGGGACGACCCCCGTGCCCAGCTCCCTCTCCAAAAAATGGAAAAGGCCGTGAAAAGGGGCTTCTTGCATTTTTCTTGATAAAACAAAAGTTCCATGAGTCTGGCCCGGGGGGGAAAAAAGAGTGCTGGGCTTTTAAATTTTATCGCCTGTTCGAATTTCTTTTGGGCGTCAGGTTTAACTTTTTCGGATAGGGCTTGTGTTAATAAAAATTTTGGGCTCTCTCAAAAAAAATTTAATTTTGATCTTCGACTCTCAGTCGGGTTAGTGGCTTGCAAAAAACCGAGTCATACTGGGCTTGAGTGGGCTCACTCTTTTTTCCCTTGTTGTCATCTGTGTAGGACCCATCTTGTTTAAGTGGGGGCCCAATACGGACGTTTTTTCCCGGGTTTTGATTTGGCAAGGAGAAGAAAAAATTTTGGGTTTTCTTTGGGTTTTCATTTATGGCTTTTAGTTCTTTTCCCGCATTCCTAAACTCCTAAAGGTTTTTTTTTTAGCTTAAGTTCGATGTTTGGGCTATTTCTCTGACCAGTGTCCTCCCGGGCCTTTTCCCAGTTTAAAATTAAACCTTTTTTAAACCGCTCTTTTTTCCCTTTTTCCGTCGCCTGTAAAGGGAGCGCCGGCCCTCTTTCTATTTAAAATCTACTCCCCCTTTTTTTCTAAGGAATAAGCCTTGTGCATACATCGAGGGGCCCCCGGGTTAATCTTTTTCTAGGCATAAATTTTGGGGTCGGGGTTTGCTTAGTAAAAATTTTTTTCCCAGCTTATTTTCGGTTTTAGGATTTGGGTTTATTTGGGGTCCCACTTTATTTTTTTTGTTATTAAATTTTTGAATTTGGTGAATGCCCCCTCGTGACAGTCTCTTTTTGTGGGTCGGGGGCTCCCCCAAATTACATGTCTGAAACCCCCAATTATTTTGTAAACGGGAGTATATTTTTTTTTGATATGGGTGAATTTTTTTTAATAAAGATCATCATTTGTTAGTGAAAAAAGGTCTAGTGTATTCCCCAAATTTTGTGGGCCTCTTTTAAATTTGCTGGTTTAAATTGAATTTTGGGGCAGAGTTTTAAAAAGCTCTTGTTGATTTTTTAAATAAAGGGGCTGCCTCCGGGTTTTTTTTTTTTTTTTTTTTATTTTTTTTTTACAACATCGGGGTAAAATCAAATAAAAAACCCCAAAAACAATCCAGGCAACTCGCCGGGTCTACTATAACAAGTTTTTTATAACAAATCACAATTTAAAGGGAAGGGAATAAAGTTATAATAAAAAAGGGCCCCCAAAAATGGTATTAATAAAACTCCAAAAATTTACAACCTAAACACAATAATGTTTCCCAAGCTTAATGACAATCCCCCAAAAATACCCCCCCCTCAAAAAAATACATCAGACCTAAAATATGCCTTTTTAAAAAACCTTTTTGTTGCAACACGGTGACCCATAAAACCCCCCCCCCCCCCCACTCACAACACAACATTAAAAACCCATAACCCTATCACCAACCTGAATAATCATAAACATTAATTTTTCCTTTAAATTTTAGGATTATTATAAAACATGTCACTTGGGGAAAGCATTATTTACAACCATAATGGTACGGGGACTACCAAAATTACAATCCCCTTTAAAAAAAGAAAAATAAAAAAAAGGTTTAATTTAAACTAACCAAAACTGTTTGGCTGGCCCACGTTACAATAAAACAAAAAAAAACTCAGTGCTTCAAGGAAATAGTGAAAGGAAAACCCTCTCAAAAAATTAAAAATTCCCCCAATTTTTGGAAAAAATACCATGTAAGGGGAACATAAAAACCCCTTTACCCAAAGAAATATACATGTTAAAATTAATTTTTTGGGGTTAAAACTTTAAATACATTTTAAAATATATTTAAAAATCTGCTCCTTAAAACCTTCCCCATAAAGGGGAACTAAGAAAAACCCTTATCTTGCACAACCCCCTCATCGGGTCACACCCCAATACCTCCAATCACCAACCAAACCACATCACTGCTTTCCCAAGGGGTACCCCTTTGGGAAATCCCCTAAACCCCCCCCCCCCTTTTACCAACCCACTCACCCCGGCATTTAAAAACCCCCCTTTTTAAAACGCCAAAAAAATCCCTATTTTTTAGTCTCTAAAAACCCTTTCCCAGAAAAATACTTTTCCCCCCACCTTTTGCCCCAAAAAATGTTCTTTTGCGACAAAAATTTTTCGAAAAAACCCGTCGCCGCCAAACCCTTTAAACAAAACCCAACACCCCCCTTTCCCCCCCTCATACCCCATAAAAAAATATATGTACCCCACGATAAAAAATCTAAACCTTTTTAACCACAACCCCCTCCCCCCACACCACTCATAAAAGACTAAAACGCTCGCAATACCGCCAAAAAACCTTTGGGCCCCCCACCCTCCCCACTCCCTTTAAACCATCCATACCCTATGAAAACCCCAAAAAGGGTTCACAAAAAAAACGAAAAGATACGAATTCTCTTCCCCACTGCATCGCCCCAACCCCCCCACCCTCAAAAAAACCCCCCCTGTCTGGGAGCATCGCTCCCTTTGGCAAAACCCCAAATGCGGGAAACGGTCTTTAACCTCACGGGGGCCCTAGGTCGATCCTTAATTTACAAAACCCTTTTCGCCAAAATTACTTTCCCATGCATACATGGGTATACCCCTTAAAAAAACCGGGCGCCACTACTGTCTCTCAAACAATTTACACAACGTTCCCCCTTTATTTTTTCCCCGGTTCCCTGGCCAACATTAAGGCCGTAACACTGCCCTCGCATTCCTTTAAAATTTTTTTTCCGCCCCTCCCCTTTTCCCCTTTTCCCCTCGGGTGGGGCATGCCCTTTATCTAGCTAAACCCTTTCCCCTAAATTTCCCCCTTTGTACTCATCACCCCCCTCTTAATAAACACACATTTCCCCGCCTTTCTCAAGCCCCAAAAAACCCAACCCTCCCCTAAAATCCCGGGGGAAAAGTCACTCCCCTCCCTTCGCAACCAGTTGAAACCCCTAAACCCCCAAAAAAATTTTGAAAAAACCCCATTTTTTTTAAGGGAAAAAACCCCCCGGGGGGGGAATCCCCCCCCCTTTCCCCCTTTTTAACGGAAACCCAAAAGCCAAAACAAAACCAGACTTTACTAAAATAGTAATACATTGAAGAAAAATTAAAACGCTGCCAAAGGGTTTAAAGGGGGGAGGTCGCAGAAATTCCCAACCGCCCCCTGAAAACCTTTTCCCAAACCACCATTATTCGAATTGCAAACCCCTTTTGGGCAGCACCCCGGTCACCCCATACATGACACCCGCAAAAATTTTCAGACCCCCGGGGCCTCCGCTGCCCCAACATCACATCCCCCCCTCTAATCCTTCTGTCCCAACCCCCCCAGCCCCATGATCTTTGATTTTTCCCCAAATTTCCCTTCATCCCAGTAGCTCCCCAAAAGTGTGTACAACTTCCCCCAAAAGTCCTAACCGTTCTCCCACTTGCCAAAATAGTGGTTCTCAACATAGCCCACCAAACCGGGCCACGGCTTCAGCTCACCTTTCCCTCCCCCCCCCTTAGACAAACCTCCCCCAAACCATAAAAGGGGACCCCTAAAACACATGAAAAACAATATTTGTGAAAAAAGGACATCCCTCCCGAAGACCCCCCCCCAAAGTTGAAAAACCCCCCCCCCACACACCCTTTTGGTTTTTGAAAAACCCAAAACCTTCGCGTTTGAGTACAACGATCCACCCACCCCACTATTTCTTCGCCAAACCCCTGTCTAGGAGAATACCCCTCAAAGCCTTTTTTTTCCCCCCAAACATAAACCCCCTTCCCAAATAAAAACGCCCCCCCAACGCTCCTTTTCCCCCCTTTTCCATGCCCCTCCGGAAACCCCCTTTTGATAATCCCGTGGCCCCCGCTCATTGACCAAAACCGGGTAAACCAAACTGAAAACCCCCAAACACGACCCCCCCACAACACTTTTTAACCCGATTCCCAAGAATTTTGGGGCAAAAATTTATAATCACACAAACCCAATAAAAGGGCCCATAATCCCGAAGGGAAATCTGCTTTTTCCCCCCTTTTGGGGCCCCAACACCACCCCCCCGCCGTTTCCTAAATTTTCTCCCAAACTTCCCCCGGGCTTTCAGGGCATTCTTTAAAACCTTAAACTAGAAACCCCAAAGGGCAGACCCCAGTGCTGTACAAAAAAATTCGCTGGGTAAACCATCGATCCCGGGTCCCCTTACCCTTCCCTTTCCCCAAAGGGCTCCCCAAAAACCCCCTCCTAAATGACCCCCCCCATGCCCCCGATCCCCCCCCCCTTTTGCACGAAACCAAACTCACATACCTTCCCAAGAACCTCACCATCCCCCCCTTTTTTTCTTTTCCCCCGTTTTCCCCTAAAAACCATCTATCTGCATATGCCCCTCACCCCCTTGGGGTGTCCCAAAATTTACCGACCCCCCTTCAAAAACCCCCCACAAAGATAGGGACTTAAAACCGGAAATTGTAGTCTTTTCGCTGTCGAAACCTTTTCTTCCTCGCACCACAAGCTGATGGCTTGTCGCCCCAGAGTACTTCGTCTAACCCGCCGTACCCTTAAAAGGGCTGCAAAACGTTTTTCCTTGAAAAATCCCATTCTGCCCTTTCCAAAAAGTGTATATCCTCCACCTTTTTACACCCCGGGCCACCGCCCCCTCCTCGTAAAAAATTCCGTAATCTAGATTCTAAGTAATTTGACAAACCATACCGCAATTTTATTTAAAGCGTTTGCCCCCCCCTTTTCCCTAAAAAGACGTAATTTTGTTTAAATTAGCCACACTATCCCACCATCCTACCCACGTCTTCCCCCAAATTCTCTTTTGGGGACAGAGCTATTCCCAAAATATTTTCCAAAAGCTTCCGCTCCCTCCCTATCCCCCAAAACCATCGTGTTCATTTTTTCCAAAAAATTCCCTTTCCTACAGCCAAAGCATCCCCTCCCACCTCCACTAATACCGCTCTATATCGAAGACACCAAAAACTATAGTTTTTTAAAAAAACTCTACCAAAACCCCCCAAAATAAATATAACCTTTTCCCAAAAGGGGCCGGGATATCCCCTTCTTATAAACGTATGTTCCACCTCCCACAGACCCCCCCGAAAAACAAACACGTAACGAAGATCTCTAAGCAGGGGGCCCCCCAAAACTGAAAGGAAAAAATAACCCCCCCTTGGGGTTTCCCGCCCCGTCTTCTTAAATTTCACAATTTCCCAAACCCCCCCCACAATCGCGACCGACGGTAACGTGCGAAAGGGAATACACGACTCCTCCCGCACAAAATCCATTTCACTTTTACGTCACTTTTTGCTGGGCATACACACACACAAACCCACTCCCCTCCTCCCATCCACCATCCTTTTCCCAACGTAATACCCCCTCCCCCCCCCCCCCCTCTTTCCTAAGCAATACAAAAAGGCCTGCCTCCCGATCAACACACCCCCCTCCCTTCCCCCCCTTTAAAGCCAGGAAAGGAAAAAAACATAAGCCCGAACCCAGGGAAACCCCTAAACACACCAACTTTAAAATTGTGCTCCTGCACAAAAGCTTTCGTCAACCTTTTTACTATTCAAAAACACCTGAAGCACTCCCCTTTAAAAAACCATCACACAACCATTTTAAAATTTAAATTTTAAAACCAAACCCGAGGCCAGCTTTAAAGGGTTTTTCCCCCCCGCCTCATGTCAAGATTTTTTCCCTTTCAGACTGTTTTTCCCTGGACGTCCTTTGCCACAGTTTTCCCCCCCCCTTCCCCCAACCCCCCCCCCCCCTTCTTTGTGGCCCCCCGCAGAGTCCCCTCTGGGGACCAGAACCCCCCCTGTCTTTTTTTCCCCCCGGGCCTTTTCGCCGTGTCCCGAACTCGTTTCCCAATCTGACACCCGCTGCCCCTTTTCCCTTTTAACTCCCCCAATTTCCAATCGGAGTCCGGGGGCCAGCACAATGGACTTCCCACCCTTTTACCACCCTTTAAAAAGCCTCCCTGCCCCTCCATGGCACTCGCACTTTTCCACCACAGGTTCCCCCCCTGATCCTCCCCTTCCCCACCCAACACCTTCTACCCTGATCCCCGGGGCTTGTTTTGCTGAAACCTCCACCTCCGTAACTGTAACATAGCCCCGTATCCCCCGTCCCAACTCCCCCTCCAAAAGCCTTCATTTCCCGCGCCCCCTCCTGTCCTCCTCACTTTTACAACGTACGTTTTATGGCCCCGGGGATTCATGGATCACCAAATTCTTTCCAAATTTTTCCCGGAGGAGCCCCACCACCACTTCACCCACATGGGGGACCACGCCCTCCTCCTTGCACCCTTTTTTCCCTTTGGCATTGGGGGCTCAACGCAGGTGCTCCGCCCCTTGCCGGCCCAGGAGCCACTGTTTTATGGGCCAGGTGATTCCCTGGATCACCACCCCTTTTTTCCGTTTCCACGGGGGGAGCCACTACCTCTTTACTCCACATTCGGAAACCCCCCCTCCCTTCCTTGCCCCCGTTTTTCCTTAGGGATTCCGGGGGGCCCCATGCGCAGGGGGTCCCCCCCCTTGCCCCCCCAGGAGCCATACTCCCTTGCCACAGTCTGGGCCCCCATAATTTTCAAAATTCGCCACAACAGTCGGCACGTACGCCTCTGCCCCCGCATCGCTAAACCCTTACCTGGGTTCTAAACTCTTCGAGATATACATACGGGGATAGGGTGCCCCAAGCTCATCTTGAGATTAAAAAAAACCCCCAGGAAAACCTGTGTAAGCACCTTTTAACCCCCTTTTGCCAGGTTGGGCCAGATGTACATTTTTCCCTAACCTTTTGAAAACATTTCGAATATCTACCCCCCACCTCAAAAAAGGGACGTTGGCGGGGGCTTAACCCCCAAAAAATGTCCCTGATACATCAATCAACCCTTTACCCTCACCTTTCCGGTGTTACAAATAATGCGACATCTTTTTAACGATCAACCCAAAGCCTCGTATACTTGAGCAAATTAGCACTTTCACGAAAATTCTATAAACCAAACCCCCTTTAGTGCCACTCCATATAAATCCTCGTCTCTGAAACCATAAAGTTCCCCGTAAAATTTTTTTGGGGAATAACACATCGACTGACGTAGGGGTTAAAGCCCCACTAATAATTCAATGCCCACAGTAAATTCCCCCCTCCCCCTGCGAACACCTGGCGCCATGCGTTTTACGATTAGGGGTTTTGGGGGAAAAAGAGAAAGGGGGGCAAAGCCCTTTTCCCCACTCTACCTCATCAGGGCAGCGAATGCACAACACCTCCTCGTTTCCACTGGGTGTCAGGTTTCTTTCCTGGTGTTTTTACTTTCAACAATATTATTTGCTATATTCCTCCAATTTAGGTGCCTTAAGTTTAAATCCCCAGGGGCAAATGGGTTTTGGGGGCAGGAGCGGGAAGGGTTTTCCAGAAAATGGCAATTTTTAAAAAAGGGTGTTCCTGGGAATTTTCTGGGGTGTTTCATCCCGGGGGGCTTGTAGAACCCACCACAATGACTAGGTTTTTTTTTTTTTTCGACCTTTAATGCTAAAACTTCCCAAATACGTCATTTGGGATTAAGCGGGTTTTGTGCAAACAAGTGACCTTTCAATGTACAGGCCAACCCCCCCTTTTGCCCCGTTCACTCCCGTCACATCTGTATAAAGGTTTTTAACCTGGGATCCATATTTCTTGTCCAAGTGTTCCTTTATGTGGGGCTCAGTGGGAAAACCCCCAACAATTTCCCCTTTTCCCCCTGAAAACAGTTTCCCCGGATGAAAGGTATTTTGTTGTTTGTTGCTGGCTTAGACCCTGTATATTTGCAAAGAAGAATGTTTTTCGGACTGGTGGTTTTTGTTTGGGAAATGGGGGGGATTTTTTTTCCCCGGGATTAGTATCTGTATCTGTTGGTTTTGGGGTGGAAAGGGCCCTCGACTGTGGTTCCACTCCAGGAATGACGGATTTTTTTGTAACATTTTTTGCCCTTTCCCCCCATGGCAGCATCCCCCGACAAAAATTTGGGACTAAAGAGTGGAAATACGAGTGGCACTAAAGATAGCACTACGAATGGCACTAAAAGAGAAGGCCCCTACGAGTGGCACTACGAGTACACTACGATGGCGCACGGGGGGCATACGGTAAAAATTTTCGAAGGCACTAAAGAGTGGCGCTTTCGAGGTTTTGGGACTACATGCACTACGAGAGGGACTACGGTGGCACTACGATGGGCCCACGGGGTAGCACAAAGAGTTTAAATACAGTGGCACTAAAGGGGTGGCAAATACGATTGGGACTTTCGAGTGCACTACGAGTGGCACTAAGAGTAGCACTACGAATTTGGGAATACGATTTGGGACTACGAGGGGGGGCACGAGTGGCACTACGAGTAGCAACAACAGTACACAATCGAGTAGCCACAACGAGGGCAAATTTCGAGGGGGCCACTACGAGTAGCCTAAAGATACACTAAAGAGTGGCAAAACGAGTACAAATAAAAAGTGGCACTACATTTGCACTAAGAGTGGTACTACGAGGGCACTACGAGTGGGACTACGAGTGGCACAAAGATAGCACTAAGTTGGGACTACGAGGGCACAACGAGGGGCAATTTTTCAGTGGAAATACGAGTGGCCAAAAGATGGCACTACGAGGGGGCAAATTCCGACATTCCCAACTGTTAGAATACAACCAGCCACGACGTTTTTTTCAATGCCATTTCATCTAAAAAAATCTTATTTTTCCCTGGTAAAAAAAAAAACAAATTTTACAGAATTTTTTGGGATTACAACCAAAAAAATCGCCTTTTTTCCCCCCACAAAAACCCAAAAAAATTTGAATATTCCAAAAAATTTTTCTTAAAAATTTTAAAAAAACTTTTTTTTTATAAAAGTCGTGAAAACAATTTTAATACAATCATTAATAATGGGGGATGTAAAGCGGGAAAAAAGTGAATAAGTTACTTCCGAGATATAGGGCCCAGAACGCCGGGCCCGGGCCCCCGGGCAAAATTTTTTTTTTTATTTTTTTTGCGAAAATCGCGTTTGTTTGGGTGTATTTCAAAATTTTAAAATGATGTTTAGGCAAATTTTCCTCTTTAAAAAATCCGTTTTTCCCCCTCACTCACAGACCAAAAAAATACAATACACAAATAACCCGCACAAAAAAAGAAAAGAAGCTTACGTTTCGGTCCCACTTGGACCCTTTTACAAAAACACAAATAAAAGAGGAGGAGCAAAACGGCTATATATAGGGAGGAAAAGGTGGAGGTAGTAGTAGTGGTAGAAGTAGTAGTAAAGTATTTGTACAAGAATTGTAAAATAATCCCCACAGGATGAAATGACCCCATGCACCAAAAACACCGGGGAAACCCCCCCCGTAGACGTTTTTGCCCTCCGCCAGCCCCTGGATTTGGGGAGGGGACGGGGGAGTAACTCCCTTTATATCGAGATAATTTTTTGGGGAACCCCTCGCTATTTTTTTGGCCTATTTTATTTTAGTCTAGAGTATATAACATGTTTGTTTGTTATTTTTTAGTGGGTTTTTATAAACAAATTTAAAATCCCAAATTTTGATATATAAAAAAACCGGAGAGTTATATATAAACTGAAAAAAAGGTAATAATGAAGTAAATTTTACCTGGGACCATCTGGAGGGGAGATAACCCCAAATAACCCGAAAAAAAGGAAAAAGCTTACGACGAAAAGTTTCGGTCCCACTTGGACCATTGACAAAATCACCCCTAACAGATCAATCAGATCAGATCGGGCTCACAGGGAAGGCCCACAGGGGCGAGGGGCAAGGGGGACAGTGCCCAAAATAGACGGTGAGAGGAAAAGTCTTGATCCCAAGAGAGAAGAGTCAGGACTAAACCCCCAAATGCTAAGGGCCCAATAACGATAACAAAAAGACGATTAGATACAACAGGAAACCTGCAGGCCCTGACGCAACTTGGCCCGGAAAGAAAAATTGTTTCATCTTGATGTTATTGGCGGGTGGCCCGGAGCGGAGGGTGGTCAAGGGAGGGAAGCTTCTTGATTGGCAGGTGTCCCTTAATAGTGGGTCTGGAGTTACTTCGATTCTTTCGTGAAGGAGGCATTCCTTAAGTTGTGCATTTTTTGGATTTGGGAAAAACTGTATCTTTTAATCTTAGGTCGAAATGCTGGGTTGGCCCAGAACTGGTCAAAGGTTTTATCGGGGGAGTAAATGGTGGAGCAGTTTGGGGTCCTTTACGGGTTTTTAAAAATTACTGACTGTCCCAGTAAAATTTTTTGTACCATTCGCTGCCCGATCACGGGAGTGTGCGGTAGTGCTCTGCACCCCCCTGGCGTGTGTAGGGGAGCCCCTTTTCGTTTCCTGGGGTGCAAATGGTTTTGAAGTGGTGCTGTCACCCTCGGCTAACAACTTTGGGGGCACTTTAACGTCCCCAAAATGGCGGTTAGTCTGAACAAGGGTAAATACTGTAGCATCCCACTACTTAAAAGGAAAATAAAGACCATTTTCCCCGGCCCCAAGCTTATTGCCAAAATCAAACGGGGGAAATTAAAGGGGTACAAGATTTGTGACTTGTATGGTGTAGGCCAAATTGGGAAAGGGGGACAACGAAAAAACGTCAAACTGCTATCAGCAACGGTTTTTTTGAACGGGTTTTTTTTCCCCGGGTTTTAGGACGTGAGTCCCCTTTAAAGTCACCCCAGCTTTCATTTTAAGAAAGATAGATGTTTCCCCGGTATTAAAACTGGGGTTTAAGTTTTCGCAAACGTCCCTTTGAGGCGGACGGGGGCAGATATAAAAGGGAAAATTTTTGAAATATGGGGCGGTGCATTTTGCTCAACATGGTACTGGGCGGGAGGAGGCCCCATTTGGGGTTTTTTTCCCGGGGTTCCCTTTTAACCTCAAAAAAAACTTTGAAGGGACCAAAAATACCATCCCCAAAGTGTACCTACAAGGATTTCAAAGGGGCGCAGGTAATGGTAATTACCCAGGACAACGACGTTTTCATCCGGGCCCATGTGGGGGAGGTGATCACATAGGGGGCGAAAACCCTTTACCCGCGAAGACATGTGCCTTTTACCTGTTGGGGGCGTCGCAGCCCCTCTTCAAAGGTGGGAGGGGAGGAAAAACATCGGGTGGAGGGCCCTGGGGTTTTGTGGGGCGGATTTTGGGGGATCGGGGGACCCAGGGGCCGGTGGTGAGTTGGAGTCCCGCCCCCCAAGCCTGATCAGGTTCCCTCCCTGTGGATAAGGAGGGGCAAGCAAAAACAAGGAAAATTCCTTTAGATTGAGGAGGAATTTTGGTAGTTTTTAAGACTTGTTTACCACCAGAGAGGGGCGTTACATCTGACGTGGTGTCCCTTTTAGAATCGTCGCTTTCCCGAAAGTCTTAGACCTGATAATTTTGGGGCTGGGTGGTGGTTGGAGTCGTCCCTTGACTCATTAAACCATTCTCAGGTTTGGGGGTGGGGGGGGGTTCATCGAGAGGTAACATCTGGCCAAGATATGTGGAACATGCTGTCACGAGAAAAAGGGCGGGGGTACATCAGATTCGGGGACTCCTTACGCCTGCACAAAAGGGCCGGGAAAAAAGACTGAGGGGAAGTTCAGGTAGTGGTTTTAGGTTTTGGGGGTTTGCCATGAAAGGAGGCACCGAAGAAGGGGGGGGGGGGAAAAAGAGCACTCTGAAAAGGGGTCAAAAAGTAAATTCAAGCTCTGGGGTTGTAAAAGTGATGAAGGGGAAGGGAGGGGGGGAAAATTTTAAAAGCCTTAGGTGTATGTCCCGTAAAAAGTTAATGGGGGTTTTGTAGCCCGGTTTAAAAAAAAAGAGAGATTGGTTTCCCTAATTTTTCCCGAATAAAAACTAGAGTTTGGGTGTTGTGTTTTCCCGAGGGGCACAATTTTTAAAGAGGGTAGGGGGGTTTTTAGGGGCAGGGGTTTCGAGTAGTTACCCTGCCATCTCCCTGTCTAAAAGGGGGTGTGGGAATTTTTAAAAAGGGAGGCGAGGGGGGTTGTTTTTCAGAGAAGGGGAGGGGGGAGGGGGGAGGGTGTTGCGTGTGGATGGGGGGTGGAAGGGTAAGCGTGTGTCCCCCTTTTTTGGGGTGTGGGGATTTGGGCCCGGGAGAAAATTTAAAATTTCAGGGAAAGAAAGATTTTGTGTGTGAGGATCTTGGGGTTTTTTTTAAAGGGGGCACTGCCAAAGGGGGCGATTTGTTTTTGGGGGGGACTGGAATAGGGGAAAAAGGGGGGCTAAATTTTGGGCCCAAGAGGGCTGGAATATGCTGTGGCTCTTAGGGGGTTTTTTAAGGGGTGTTAGGGGTTTGTGATGCCCTTCCCGGGGGCGGGGTGGGAACTGAATAAAACCCTTTTTTAGGAGTGGTTAAACTGCAACTAATAGAGTGTACCTTTCCCCAGGGTTTTGGACGGAAAACTTTTTGTACTATTGAGGCTACAATGTCAGATCAAAGGGAGTGGTGGGGGAGGGTTTTTTGGGGGGCGCTCGCGGAAAAAATATAGAAGTTATTTGGGAAAATTTAAAAATAAGTGTGTTAGGTGATGAGGAAGGGGTTTGGGGGGGTTTTCCCGTCCTATGGAGGGAGCTTAGTGTGGGAAGGGAACCCGGGGGGTGGGTGACATTGTGACATGGTGGGGTGTGTCGCAAAGGAAAAAGGGTTTGAAAGTTTTATGGAAGAAGGAAAAATAAATTTAAAAAATTTAAAATTTTGGACTGGGTAACTTTTTTAAAGGATAGGTTTAAAAGTTGCCCATGGGGGGGGGGTGGGTGGGAATTTTTTTCCTATGGATGAAATAGCTGAAAAAAAGGGGAAAGGTTGAGGGTGTTTTCAAAATGAAAGGTTTTTAAGCTGTAAGGATGCAAAGGGGAAAGGGGGGGAGGAAGGCTTTTTGGGGGGAAAAAGCCCGTCACGTGTTTTTTGCGGCAACAAAAGCAAAGGCAGGTGCTGACGGCTATACCATGTTTAAAGGTAACGGAGATGGTTTGGGAATTTAAAAATAGGGCAGGAGAAAAACCAAGGGGAAAAAAAAATTTGTGCGTTTTGCAGAGGCTTGGGGACGAGAAGTACTGGGAAAAAGTGGGGGGGTGGGGGAAAGGGGCCCTTGGGCAAGGTGTGTATGAAAGGGGACGTGTAATTTTTGGGAAAAAGGATCCCAAAGGGGTTTAGGTGGGACGATTACCAGAGGAAATAGAGAATGCGTTTAAAGGGAAAGAAAGGGGGAAAACTCCCCGGAAATTTATGGTCCTCGGTAAATTTTAAATTTTTAAAATTTGGGGGGTTTATAAAGGAATTTATAGTTAAAGGGTTTTTTAATAGGAAAGAAAGGGGAAAAGGGGAAGTTGGGGGGGAAGCAGGGAAAATGCAGTTGTAATGTTGGTCCCCAAGGTCAAGGGCAGCCCAAACCCCTTTTTGGGGGTACCGACCCTATCACTGAAAAAGTGCAGACTATTAAAGGGGTTTGCAAAAAAATTTTTGGTAAAAAGGGTTTAAATGTGTATTTGGGGAAAGGGGGGTGGGCAAAAACTCAGTTCGGGTTGCCAGGGAAGGGCAATTTATTGAAGGGGCAAAGGGGTACTGAGAAGTTTTGTGGAAGCCCAAGGGTGGGGGTGGAGGGGCAGCTTTGTTGGGTCTTTGACTGGCAGGGAGCATATGATAGAGTGGAAAGGGGGCTTTTTCAGGTTATACTTAGGAGACAGGGTTTTGGGGGGGAAATAGTGAGTGGGTAAATACGTTTTTACAAAAGGGCGAAAATGAGGGGTACAGATTAATGGGGGTATGGGAGGGAAAATTTCAAAGGGAAAGGCCTTAACAAAGGGGGTGCCCCATGTCCCCAAAAATTTTTTGCGTGTTTCCAGGACCCCTTTTAAAAGAATGGTTGACCGTAGATTAAAGTACCCAGGTTTAGGGAATTTGGGGGGGGGGAAGGGGCCCGGCGGGGTTAATTTTTATAAGTTTTAAAAAACGACACCACGTTTTCAAATTTGTGCAGGGATTCCCAAAGGGGGTGTTGGAAAGAGGTGGGGCCAAATTTTTTGAAGTCCACGGGGTGCCCGGGAAATTTTGCGAAGGGCAAGGTGCATGGGGTTTGGGGTTCCTTTGGGGGGGGGGTGTGGGGGGGAGATGAAAAAAGGTTTTTAAAAATTGGGCGGTGGTTTTTTAAAGATTTGTGGGATTTTTTAAAGGGGGTGACATGGTTTTCCCGGGGCGGGGGGAAAATTCAGATAGGTTATTGGGAAAAAAACGTGGGGCGGATAGGTGGGTTCCCGAACCCCCCCCACCTAACTCTATACAGCGATGATTTGTCGTGGAAAAATTCTATTGAAAAGTAAAGGGTTTTGGGAAGTTCAGCGTGTTCCCAATTTTCAGGGGCAGCGATTTTCCGGGATAAATAAGACGGTGTACAAATTTTTAAGGGGGTTTACGTTGTATTGGGGTTTAAAGGAAAGGGGGTTGTAAAGTACCTGTAAGTCAGGGTGGGTTGGGGGTTTTGGGTTTGAGAAAGGAGGGCTAAATTGTGTTTTTTAAATGGGAAATGTTGCGTGGGGTGTGAACGCGGGCGTTTGGGGAAAGGGTAACGACAGGGTGGGTATTGGGGGATCGAAAGGGAAAGGGGTTTGGGGAAAAGTGAAAAAGTTTTTGAGGGCGTGGGTGTTGGGTTAGGGGGAAATGAAAAGGTTCGTATAAGGGGTTTTTGGTTTTGGGTTTCTTGTAAAGGGGAGGGGGCGTTTTCCCAGTTGAGAGTTTGTTCCCCCCCTGTAAGCGTGGGAAAAGGGATTTTTGGGTTTTGATTTTGTAAATTGAAGTTAAAACCTCGGGCGCGTGAGGGGGAAGTTTCCCTTTTTCCCGCATGGATTTCCCCCCCCTCGGTGAGATATTACGAAACAACAGGTTGTAAAAGGGGGGGGGGGTGGAAACTGTGGAGGGGATGGGGGGACTTGCGTTTCCCTGTAGTTTACCCTTTTTTGAAGGGGAGAAGGTCAGGTGCTGGGTTTAAATAGGTTTTGGACCGAGGTGGGGGGCCGTGGGTGTCCCGGTTTTTCGTGCTCCAAAGTCTAATTGGGTGGGTTTTAAAAGGGGTCATAAGAGCTTTAAAATTTTTATCATGGGAGATTTTATATATTGTCCCTGGGTGATGAAAGGGGGGGGGGGATAGTGAGGAAGAAAGGGAATTTTTTTTTGGCCGGGAACGTTTTACCGTAAAAGGGGGTCCGTAACAGAGAATTTTTTGGGGGGAGGTGGGATCCCCTTTCTCAAGGGGATAGAATGCAACGTTAGGGATTCTCATAAATCTGTGATTGGAAAAGAGTGAGTGAAAAGGGTTTTTATAGGTTGGAGGGGTCCCGGGGGCAACAGCGGGCTCGCCTTTCCCCGGGGGGGGGGTCGTGAGAGGGTTTTTGAAGTGGGGTTTTGGGAAAGGTTTTTTCCCGGTTTTTTTATTGGGGCTTTATGGCCCGCCAATTTGGGTGTTAGCTCAAGGTCTCGTTATGGTAGAATAACACTTTTACAGAATGTAGGTAAAAAAATATTAAATTTTTTATGTAAATTATGATGTGTATTTTTCCTTTTAATAACATGATTCTTTAAAATAATTCTTTGCGACATGAAATGTGTTTTAGTTTGATTTATTTACTGCTGGGTTTTTGGGACGATGAGAATACTTAAATACTGTTTTTTCATTTTGCATACAGTGCATCTGATTAATGTGGGTTTTTTTTTCAAATTTTTTTTGTGTATGTGGGGTTGTTTTGTGGATGTGGTGTGGGGGTGGGGGGTTGTAAAGTGTTTTAATATAAAAAATTCCCTTTTTATTTTATTGACCTTTTTCATGGTTTAGACATTATGTAAAAAATTTAAATTTTGTATTATTTATTTCCCCTTTTTTAAAATTTATAATTTTGGTCTGTACCCTGAAAACCGGGTTTTTGGGGTTCATGCAAAATTTTTGATGTTAAAATTTTAGGTTTTGTATGGGTAAACAGACATACTAAAAATTTAGTGACGTAGGCCATTTTTTGTCTGAAATTTTTATATGGGGTTTTATTGTAACATTTAAGCTTTTAGTTATTGTGTTCTAACTGTATTCTTTGGGCCCCTTTTTTTGTAAAGTCCGGGAAATTTCACTGGGATTGGGTTTGGGAAAAATATTAAATTTTCTATAAGAATTTTGATGTTAGGTTTTTTATTTTTTTGAATTAATGGAAGGGTGGGGTTTTAAATTATATAACTTTTTTTGTAAAATTTATTTTCCCAATGTATTGAAACCCGTGTCAGATGTCATTTATATGTACAATTTATATATATGCAAAAAGGTTTTTTATGTAAATTTATGAAAACCCTTTACATGTTTTTTTTGTTTTTTTTTTATGTTTTTTATGTAATTTTTGTTGTAAAACTTTTCGAGCATTAGTTTCAATCCGTTTGGCAGTTAATTTTTATTAGGTTTTCCCTACTGTTTTTTTATTTTTATGTTAAACTGTATTTTTTTTTTTAAAAAAAATAAAAAAAAAAAAAAAAAAAAAATTTTTTTTTTGTACCCAAAATGGGCGACACCATTTTGGGTTCCTTTGGGCAAGGGGTCGTATAAAAAGTTTATCTTTTTTCCCGTGCAGGTATTGATCTTGATGTTGGTCTTCTATATTAAAATTTCGAGGGGATAGCTGGAGAGGTTTTTGTTGGTGGTTGCCGCATTGAAGGTGCTTTCAATGTTGGTGTCTCCGCTAGAAGTGTGTAGAAACTGTGGGAGAATCGTGGCTTCTGATTGGTCCATATGAGTGTGGGTGGAGGTGAAGGAGGTACGCCGCCACGACGAGCCAATCGACGAGCAGGAGGCGATCGACGAATAGGAGGCCTTGTTGGAGTGACGTCACTAGGTGTTGGAGCTGCTGATGCAGAAGTGTTGATTAGGTCCTTGGTAAATTTGAGTATTTCTTCCGAAGGTGGAGATGCTGGGAATATAAATGATGGCATATTATTTAGTGCAAATAACTCGTTGATGGTAGAGTTAAAAGATCCAGGTACAGCCATATTTTGCATGTGAGCGTATAGTAGACAGTAGTGGATCTTGGTTACGTCACATGTTGGAGGAGTGATGATGGTGGAGGCTGGCTGAGTAGTAGCTTGAAGTAATTTTGTAGTGTTAGCTTGGATCTTTGCAATTGCTGCATACGTTGGTGTGTTGCTAGTAGGTTTTTTCTTTGCTGCTTCTTGTGTTTTCTTCACAATATCCTTTCGTGTAGGACATTTTGCTGCCAGTGTATGGTGGTCGTTACTCTTACAGTTTAAAACAAAGATGGTTGGTTGGAGCAGCAGCGGTGCAGGAACTGAAGGTGTGTCCCTCACTACCACATGTAGTGCAGAACTTCTTGTCTTTTACTGGACATGCTACTAACAGAGGTGGAGCAGGACGGCTATATATAGGCAGAAAGAGGTGGAGGTAGTAGTAGTAGTAGTAGTAGTAGTAGTACAAGAATTGTATATAATACCGACAGGATGAAGTGACACATGCAAAAACACCCGGGCACCCCATCGTAGACGCTTCGCCATCCAGCCAGCCACGGATGGCGAAACGTCCACAACAAAGACAAACCCGACGCTGCACATGTGTTCTTAATTTCATCAGTAGTTGTAGTAGAAGAAGAAGAGGTAGTAGTGGTGGTAGTGGTAGAAGTGGGAAATAAGGAAATAAGGAAGGCGGGGGTCTGGTTGTCTTTGTTGTGGACGTTTCGCCATCCAGTGGCTGGCTGGATGGCGAAACGTCTACGGGGGGATGCCCGGGTTTTTGTGCATGTGTCATTTTATCCTGTCGGTATTTATATACAATTCTTGTACTACTACTACTACTACTACTACTACTACTACTAATACTAAATACTAATACACCTCCACCTCTTCCTGCCTATATATAGCCGTCCTGCTCCACCTCTGTTTTGTGTGACTTTGTCAATGGTCAAGTCGGACCGAAACGTCGTCGTAAGCTTCTCTCTTTTGTGTGCGGGTTATTTGTGTATGTTTCCAGTCACGGTATTGGATTTTTGTTATTTCTGGAGACGGGAGCACTGCCGAGTTGTTCTCAGGTGCATCCTGATATGTTAGACGTCTATTGTTATGTCACCTACTCTTTTATGATGCCAATACATCAATTATTTATTAGAAAGAATAATGCAAAGAAAAAGCGATAAAAAAACATGGAAAAAATTCAAAAAATACAATGGGTTGAGAACAGACGCGCTACCTAACTTCGCCGCCCTCCTTACCTAATATAAATGGACTATAATTTCTTGTAGGCAAATCGTTTCGTAGAACATTGATTCTGGTACCATTGTGTTGGCCCAAGAGTTAGGGGAATGTGGCTAGGCTGGGGGACACTTGGTCCACATAGATGAGAGGGTACTTGTACACTCCCCTGATAGTGGAGCCAAGGCAGGGTCACCACTACTTGAATAGACACGTGGGCGGGGAGAATACGGCGGAAAAAAAAAAAAAAAAAACTATTTTTCTGTATGAATAAACTCATTTTCATATTTTACGAATTTTTCTTGAAGTGCATGATAACGTCAGATAACCACTCATACCAGGGTTCAAAATTTAAGTATGTAAACATCAGGACATAAGAAAGGAAGGAACACTTCAGCAGGCGTGTGTCTGTTGGGCCATACATAGGAGGTCCTTTACTATTCATCCCACTACCACAAACTTTGCCCAACCCAATTTTCAATGCTACCCAAGAAATCAGTCTTGATGTGAAAGTCCCATCAAATCAACCCCTCCACTCATGTATGTATCCAACCTAAAATTTTGAAACTACCTATAGTACCAGCCTCAAAACCCAACTAGGTTGACTGTTTCCACTCATCAAACTACTCCTATTTCCAAACCAATACTTTCCTATGTCCTTTTAATCTAAACTTATCTAATTTAAATCCATTCATTTGTCTGCATTGCTCTTGGGCCATGTAGGACCCCCTTGTTGACGCTCCTCAGTAACCTGTACTCAGAAGTGGTACGTTGGTGTTGTGCATTAGCTGCATGGATGAAGGTTAGAGTGCGGTCGTTGCTTTGCACCCCTATTCTGGTTTTCCCAGACGAGTTCTCAGTCAACACATGGCGCCAGGTGTGCACATGGATGAGTGAATAATGTGGGCATTGAACTCATTAGTGGGGCTTTAACACCTACGTCAGTCGATGTGTTATTGCCCAAAATTATAAGAGAGACATACGGTATCAGTGTCGGGATTTATTATGGACGTGGCACTGAATGGTTGTTTATAGAATTTTCGTGAAAGTGCTAATGCTCAAGTATACGAGGCTTATGGTTGATCGTTACCAAGATGTCGGCATTAACGTAACACGGCATGTGCGGGTCTAGTTGACGGATGTATCTCGACATTATTCGTGGGTTAAGTACGCAACGTGCCTTTTGAGGTGATGAGGTAGATATCGAAATGTATTCGAACGTTATGGAACTTGTACATATGGCCCAACTGGCAAATTCAAATTCAAATTCAAAGTTTTTCTCTATAAGGATTACAATGATGATTTTCCAGAAATTTGGTTATTGTGTGGTTTACCATGTTGTAAAATAGTGATTACAGAGTGTTACCACTAGAAACGGCTTTGCATGGCTAGGCATTTCAGTGGGGGCAGGACTTTTTAGTTTTATCTTATTGTTAAATATTTCAAATTATGAGGTAGTGGTATTATGGCTAAATGATCTAAATACTAGTTGGGAGTTTAGCAATGTGATATGCTTTTGTTGTGGCACAGTACATTTGTTTTCCAGTATGGAGTTTACAGGATTCATTATTTTAAGGATGAGATCTACAATTTTCTGTTTATGGTCAAATGAGTAGGGAGTGTAAGTGTGGAAACCACCAGGTGGTATTCGCTTGTTGTTAGTTGACGGGGGTTGTATCAGGGAGATAAGATGTTTTCTATGGTAGTTTTGAAAGGTGATGAATGTGTCTGCAGTTATAGAGTTCTCAGGTAGGGTATTCCAGATTTTAGGGCCTTTGAATACATTGAATTTTTGTATAGGTTTAGTCAGACAAGACGGCAGTATGCGCCGTGATGAGCATGTTTGTGTCTGGTGTTATGCCTTATGGGTTACTGTCAACAACTATCAAGAAAGCATTTTAGGTCATGGTTGATATTAGAGATTTAAGGCCTGTAGATGTAGATTGACAGTAGTAAGTGTGGATGTATGAACAGGGAGTAAGTTTAGGCCTATAAGAGTGGGTGGGGGGGTGTTGCCAGCGTTGGGATTTAATCGATTATTTCTTACTGCAGATTTTTGTTTGGGTTATTATTGGCTTTAGGTGTGTTGCTGCCAGTTGATCCCCAAAGCACAAATTGGCATAGGTGAGGTAATGGATAAATTAATGTGAGTGGTATAGTGTGAGAAGGGCATTTTGCGGCTCGTTGTTTCGTATCTTGGAGAGGATCCCAACCTTTTGGGTACTTTTTTTGGTGATATATGATGTTATGGGTGCTGAAATTCAGGTTGTTGTCATGGTATAAGCCTAGGTATTTGCCCTCATTATTTCTGGTAAATAGCGTGTTGTCAATCTTGATTGTTAATTGTGCATCTCCTGCTCTGCTACCATAACATAATATAGTAGGTTTTGTCATGTGGTAAGCGTAAGTTTATTGGGCTGTTTCCATGTCGATATTTTGTTCAGCTCTTCTTTCACAATAGTGTGGGTGGTCAAGATTAGGGTGAGAGGATGACAGTAAGTCGTGTCGTCAGCAAAGGATGGGTTTCAGTTGTTGGGATACGTTGGAAGGTCATTGTGTATATGAGGAAGAGCAGGGGACCAAGGGACTCTTACCTGCGGAAACTCAGTATCAATGGCCGTGTGCTGATGCTGTTCTTTATATGGTGACATACTGATTCCTATTAGTAATGTAAGATTGAAATAAGCAAAGTGGCATGGCCTATTATTACAGTAATGTTCAAGTTTGTGGAGTAGGATGTCGTGGTCTACTGTGTTCAAAAGATTTTCTTAGGTCAATAAAAATTCTTAGTGGCTTTTACTAATATTTCAATGCTGTGTACAGCAGATCTAGCATTTTTATGATTGCATCATTGTGCTTTTTATTTTTTCCTGAATCCAAATTGGCAGGCCGGTTGAGTATGTTTTGAGCGTTTATAATGATATACAGTATCCTGTGCACGAGTTTTCAAAGGATTTGGATAGCCAATGGTAAGTAGATATTGGCTATAGTGTTTAAGTCTGTAGGTTTCACCACCTTTTTGTATTGTGTACACCCTTGCTCCATCTTGAGTAGTGTCGGGAAGGTGATAGTCTCTAGTGACTTGTTAAAGTAATGGAAATAGCTTGGCGAATGGGGAACATGGGCGCTCGCTTGTACAGTAATGGTGGGACATGATGGACAGATTCCCGGGAAAAGTTTTATTTTTAAGTGACCTTATAATCTCGGTGACTTCCATGGGCTTTTTTTTTTTTTCAGTGGTGCAAGATAGCAGGAATTAGGGAATTTCCCATCTAGGTAGTCCCCGCATGGGCATTGGTATGTGGGATTTTTACTGGCGTGATTAGATCCTCTGGTTGAGAAGAAAGTCGTTCTATATTGTTAGCTGTGGTCAGTGGGATGTAGTGGTGTTTCTTTAGGTTTAGTTAGGACAATATTCTTGTTTTTTTCTCAGGTTTGTGGGTCCTCCTAGAATCTGAGAGGAGTGTTTTCAGGTCTTTTTTATATCTCCTCTAGTGTCTGTGATATACTGGAGTTGTTATCGTTGTTGGGCTTCTTTATTACTTTGGTGAGAGTGATGAATAAGTGTATAAGAATATCTATGTGTATTAGCCCTGCCTATTTGCTTTTCATATTGGTGTTTCTTGTCAATGGATTTCAGAATGGTGCTGGGTAGCCATGGGCAACCAAGCGTGTGTTTGTGATCTGTTTTTGTTTTTATAGGACAATGTTGTTGTATAGTCTAGTAATTTGTTAAGATAAAATGTCTGTCCAGTCATCAATACCATTGGCTTGGTTAAAGGTGCATTACACAGGATATCATGAGGGTTCTTTTACTCTCCCCAGCATCCCCCCCGCTATGCATCTATACCCTCGTATGTATTTCTAGAAGAGTTTAGAACTCAGGTATGGTTAGTCATATGAAAGGGCGTGGACGTACCGTGAACGATCTGTGTGGGAATATGACCATATGCGGCAGGCTGTGGCAGCGGAGTATGGCTCCTGGGCGGCTAAGGGCGGTGCACCTTGCGCATTGAAGCACCCGTTGCATAAGGAAGAAAGGGGGCAAGGAGGAGGGGTGGTCGCAGGTGGAGTTGAAGAGGTAGTGGCTCCTCCTGTGGAATCGGAACGAAGGGGTGATCCATGATTCACCTGGCCCTTCTATAGTAGGCTCCTGGGCGGCAAGAAGTGGAGGCACCTGCGCTTGAGAACCCGTGCCTAAGGAAGAATGGGGGCAAGGAGGTGGGGCGTGGTCGAATGTGGGAGTGAAGAGGTGGTGGGCTCCTCCTGTGAAATCGGATGATAGTGGTGATCCATAATCACCTGG
Organism: Cherax quadricarinatus; assembly: GCF_026875155.1. Classification (NCBI taxonomy): domain Eukaryota; kingdom Metazoa; phylum Arthropoda; class Malacostraca; order Decapoda; family Parastacidae; genus Cherax; species Cherax quadricarinatus. Next base: position 36,088 of record NW_026507659.1, read on the forward strand.
CCCATCAACAGTTCAGTTGTCAAGTGAGGAGGCGCAGGATGGGTCAGCAGGAAGGCTAGTGAGGAGTTGGAGACGGGTGATTACTGGCTTTGTTACTGGTCGACGGAGGTGGAGGAGTTTAAGCGAACAAGAACCTGGGATCAGGGAAGAAGGTGTCATTGTGTGGGGAAGGGGAGGATCAGGTGGCACATGTGGTGGACAGTGCGAGTGCCAATGGAAAGGACATGGTGGTGGAATATTAAGGTTGGTGAGAGGTGGAGTGCCTTGTGCTGGCTCCAGGAATCAGATATGGAGGAAACTGAGGGTGCTACAGGAAATGGGATAGCTGTGTCAGATTCGGGAACGAGTGTTCTGTCTGCGCAACAGGCCGGGGAATCAAGAATGGGGTTATGGTACCCAGAAGTGACTCGTGAGAGGGCCACAACAGAAGGCGGGGGTGGGGGGAGGGTTGGGAAGGTATGGGGGAGTCTGTGGCAAAGGCACAGTCCAGGGGAACTGTTGAAAGGGAAGAATCTTGAACATGAGGCAGGGAAGGAAAACCTTTAAACTGGCCTCAGGTGTGTACAATAAATATTATGGTCTGTGTGTGGCGTGTAAACGGGAAGTGCTTCAAGGATGTTTTATGAATAGGTACAAGGTTGACGTAGTTTTGTGCAGGAGCACAATTTAAGCTTGGTCGTGAATAAAAGTGGTTGCCTGGGTATCTGGCTTATGTGTTGCCGTCTGAACGTTTTAAAAGGAGGAGTGGGTGTTTGTTGTCTGGGAAGGCGAGCCCGTTTGTTTGCATAGGAAAGTGGGGTGGGAGGGGGGGTGAGTATTACGTGTGGAAGGATGGTGGATGGGAGAGAGGAGTGGCGTTTGGGTGTGTTGTATGCCCCAGCAGAAGTGGACGTGAAAGTGAAGAGGGATTTGTGCGGGAGGTGCTCGTGTACTTACTCCTACGCACGTTACCGTCTGTGGCGATTGTAGAGGGGGGATTGGAATTGTGTAATTGTTGAGGGACAGACGTGGAACCCAGAGGAGCGGATAATTTTGGCCTTGTTCTTGGAGGCCTCTGCTTAGAGATCTTCAGTTACGTGATGCTTTCGGTGGAAGTCTGTGGAGGAGGTGGAACAGAAGTTTATAAGGAGGGGATATGCGACTCGTTTTGGTCAGGTTATATTTATCTCAGAGGGTTTTGGTAGAGTCTTTTAAAACTGTATTGAGATGGTTGCTTCGATCATTAGGGCGTTATTAGTGGAGGTGAGGTATGGGATGCTTTGGCTCGCAGGCAGGGATGTTATTGAAAATGAATACGATGGTTTTGGGGATAGGGAGGGAGGTGAAAGCATTTGCAATATTTTGGGAACAGCTCAGTGGCCGACAGAAGGACTGAGGAAGGATGTGTAGGAAGGTGGGTAGTGTGGCTAAGTAAGAATACATCAAATTTTATGGGGGGAGGGCAAACGCATAATCAACTGCGTATGGTTTGTCGAATTATTTAGAATATAGATTACGGGGATTGTTACGAGGGGGGCGCGGTGGACCGGGGTGTACACGGTGGAGGGAATACAAATGTTGAAGGGACAGGATAAGGGATTTGCAAGAAGAATACGTTTCGCAGCAGTACGGGTACGGCAGGGGTTGGACGAAGTACTATGGGGCGACAAGCCATCAGATTGTGTGCTGCGAGGACTGAAGGTACGACAGCAAACGACTACATTACCGGGTTTACATGTCATTCGGTCTGTGGGGGGTTTTAGAGAGGGTCAGGATTAAGGACACCAAAGGGATGATTGATTTGCAGAATAGATGGTTGAGGGAATAAGGGAAAAGTAGTGGGGTGGATGGCGAGTTTTCTTGGGAAGGTTTTATTTGGTAAAATTTTTTTTTATTGTGCCGTGAACGGGGAGGAGTGATAGGGAGGCACTGGGTGGGGGTCATTGAGGAGGGGGAAATATGGAGAGCCCTTATGGAAAATGAGGAAGGGTAAGGCACCCGGGATCGATGGTTTACAAGCGTAATTGTTATGTACAGCATGGGGTCTGCCTTAGGGTTTCCTAGTAAGGTTAATGGAATGCATGATAGACGGAGGTAAGATGGAGAATCTCAGGCACGGCGGTGGGTGGTGTTGGTCCCAAAGGTAAACAGCAAAATTATTTGCGAAATTCTTGGGAATCGGCTTAAATGTGTTGTGGGGAGGGTCGTGTTTGAGTATCAGTTGGGTTACTTGGTTAGGTCAATGAGCGAGGGCCACAGGATTATCAAGGGGGTTTCTGGAGGACATGGATAGGGGAATAGAGGGCGTTGGTGCGTTGGATTGGCAAAGGGGTTATGATAGGGTGGATAGAAAGGCTATGAGGGATATTCTCTACGACAGGGGTTTGGCGATGAAAATAGTGGGGGGTGGTTTCGTTGTACTCAAATGCGAAGGTAAGGTGCAAATCAATGGGTTGTGTGGGGGGGGATGTCAACATGGAGCGGGGTCTTAGGCAGGATATGTTCCTTTATCAATATTATTGTTTGCATTGTGTTCTGGATCCCTTTTATTGGATGGTGAGGATCGTCTAAGGGACGGTGGGGGGGCGATGGAGAGCTGAAGCCATATCCTGGTTTGGTTGGGCTATGTTGATGATACCACTATTTTGGGAAGTGCGGAGACACGGTTAGGACTTTTGGGGGAAGTTGACACAATTTTGGGAGAGCTACTGGGATGAAGGTAATCTGGAAAAGTCAATGTCATGGGGCTGGGAGAGTGGCAGAGAGATTAGATTGGGGATGTGATGTTGTGCAGCGGAGGACCTAGGAGTCTGAAAATCTGCGGTGTCATGTAATGAGGCTGACCTGAGTGCTGCAAGGGTTAGATAATTCGAATAGGATGGTGGAACTGGTGCAGCGATGGTTGGAAAGGCTGCGACCTCACCATTTAACCTTAGGCATCGTGCATTTGTCATCAAATGTATTAACTATGTAGTAAGTATGGTTTGTTTCGGGCTGTGATGCCGTTAACAGGTACGGCGCTCACGAGTTATTATTAGAATGGTGTTCAAATTTTTGTGGGGTTAGGTTTGCAACTTGTTGCAAGGGACGGTAGTGACATTGCCGGTACGTTAGGGGAGGGTCGGGTTTGTTGGACTTGAGAAAGAGCGTGTAACTGTGTGTTTATTAAGAGGGAAGTGATGATAGTGCGGGTGTGGAGGGAGGGTCAGCTAGAAATAAGGGTACATGCTCACATGAGGAAATGGTATGGAGGGGCGGAATGAAGGTATGTGAAAATAGTGTTTACGTCCTTATGTTAGCCAGGGAACCGGGAAAGTAAAGTGGGAAATTGTGTAAATCGTTAGGGGGATCTGTAGTGGCGCCAGTTGAAGGGATCTAACCCGTGTATGAATGGATGTAATATGGCGAAGATTTAGGAAATTAAGGATACGCCTTAGGGGTGTGAGGTTATGTACCGTTTACTGCTTGGATTGCCAACGGAGCGATGCTCGAGATAGGAGGGTTATTGAGGGGTTGGCGTGTGTTGTGGCAGATGCAGTGGAAGAGACTGCGTATCATGTCGTCTATTTTTGTGATGGTTTGGAGTGCCATCAGGGTAGGGATGAGTAAGGTAGTGGGGAGGGTGGGGGGGTCATGGTGTGTGTTGGTATTGTGAGCGTTGAGTCTGATATGAGTGGTGTGGATGAGAGTGTGGTAAGAGGTTTTAGCATATGTCATCGTGGATACATATATTGTTTTTATGGTGTATGAGGGGGAAGTACAGTGGGTGGGTATAATGTGATGAGAAGGATTTGGCGGGCACGTTTTATCGAACTTTGTGTCGCATAGAGACTCATTTTGGGAAAAGGTGGGAGAGATTTTTCTGAGGGTTATTAGAGGACTAACTATAGGGATTTATTGGCGTTATAAGGGGCTTTAACTGCCGGGGTGTAGTTAGTGTGGTAAAAGGGGGGGGGAGGTTTCAGGGGTTTTCACGGGCTTACCTCCTTGGTATGCAGTGGATGTGGTTGGGTGTGATTGGAGTACAAGTGTGAGACCAGATGGAGAGGTTGTGCAAGATAAGTGTTGTCTTAGTTCCTTGATGGGGAGGTGTAAGGAGCAGATTAAAATTTAAATAATGTATTATGTATAACTATAAATTTATATAATGCATAATTATTTGGTAGAGTTTTATGTTCCACTTGCAATGGACGTTTATTGCAATTTGAATTTGAATTTCTTGAGAGGGTTTTACTTTCACTATTCCTTGAAGACACTGAGTTATTTGTAACTTTTTAGTAACGTGGTCCTGGAGTTTTACCTGGAGGAGAGTTCGGGGGTCTACGCCCCACGCGGCCCGGTTCTGTGACCAGGCTCCTGGTTGGATCAGGCCTGATATACCAGGCTGTTGACTGATGGCTGCACGCAAACCAACATACGGCCACAGCCCGGCTGAATCCGGAAAACTGTCTTTAGGTCATGGTCCAGGACCAGCTTGAAGACTGCCAGGGGTCTGTTGGTAATCCACCTTATGTGTGCTGGAGGCAGTTGAACAGTTTCGGGCCCTGGACATTATTGTATGGTCTCTTAAACGTGCTAGTTGACACCCCTGCTTTAATTGGTGGGATGGGTGCATCGCTGCCAAGTTCTTTTGCTTTCGTTAGAGTAGTGGGTGATTTTCGGTGTGCAAGTTCGGTACTAGTACTCTGGATTTTCAAGGTGTATATAATCATGTATATCTCCCTCCTGCGTTTCCAGGAATACAGGTTTAGGAACCTCAAGCGCTCCCAATAATTGAGGGTGTTTTATCTCGTTATGCGCGCTGTTGAAAGTTTCTCTGTACATTTTCTAGGATCGGCCAATTCAACCTGCTTGAAAGGTGCTGTTAGTGTGCTCAGCCAATATTCAGCCTAGAGATAGAACAAGTGACCTGAAGTGTGTCATCATGGGCTTGGTCTCCTAGTTTTGAAGGTTCTCTGTATCAATCCTGTAATTTTTCTAGCAGATGCGATTGATACAGTGTTATGGTCTGAAAGGTGAGATCTCGACATGATCACTCCAGGTCATTTGACGTAGGTGTTTCGCTCTATTTGTGGCCCAGAATTTGGTTTTGTACTCTGTTGAAGATTTAATATCCCTCTGTTGACCATATCTGAGTAATTGAAAATTTTCATCGTTGAACATCATATTGTTTTCTTGCAGCCCACTGAAGATTTGGTTGTTGTCTGTGGAGCTTTTGCAGTGTCTGCAATGGAAGGACAATGTCATGCAGATTCGGGTGTTCATCTGCAAACAGGAAGACACGGTGCTGTGGCTGACATCCTTGTTCTATGTCGGATATAAGGATGAGGAAAAGTTGGGAGCGAGTATATGTTGCCTTGGTGGAACAGAGGCTTTTCAACCGTAAGCTGCCTAGGGATTTACTCTGTTGACGACTAACTCTCTGTGTTTGTTTGTGAGGAAAATTATAGTTCATGGACCGACTTTTCATGTTATTCCTTTAGCACGCATTTTGTCTGCGCTATTACGCCATGGTCACACTGGTCGAAGCTTTTGACAAGTCTGTATATATTCATCTGCATTCTTGTTGTCTTTTCTAGTGCATTTTAGGACCTGGTCGTATGTGGTCAATAGTTGAGTCAGAACAGGAGCGCCTGTTCCTAAAACCCATGTTGCCCTGGGTTGTGTACTGAGGGTTTATAGATGCGTGGTTGTTCTTGCTTTTAGGACCACTTTCAAAGATTTTTATGTTATGGGATGGTTAGGTGACTATTCGGTCAGTAGTTCTTTGCTGTTGCTTTACTGCCCCCTTTGTGGGTGGAGCTATGTCTGTTGTTTTTTGTAACGTGGAAGACCCCCGTGTCCATGCTCCCTCTCATAGGATGGAAAAGGCTCGTGATGATAGGGGCTTCTTGCACGTTCTTGATGAACACAGAGTTCCATGTGTCTGCCTGGGGAGGTGCATGGGCATGTCTATTTTATCGACTGTTCGAAAGTCATTTGGCGTCAGGATAACATGGATAGGCTTGTGTTAATCAAATTTTGTGGCTCTTTCATAAAAAATTCATTTGATCTTCGACTCTCCAGTTGGTTAGCGGCATCTTGCTAAAAAACTGGGTCATTTTGGGACATGAGTAGCTCACCCCCTCATTTTCCTTGTTGTGCATCTGTGTAGGACCAATCATGTCTTTATAGTGTACGGGCTCCTTAAAATTATCTGGACGTTGTTCTCGATTTTGATTTTGGCATAGGAGAAGATAATACGTTTGGTTTCTTTTCCCGATTTAATTTATGGCTTTTAGTTCTTCCCGCGATTCCTGACTAGTAATGGATTGCTTTTAGCTTAAGTTCGATGCTTGTTTTTCTCTGAACAGTGTTCTCCTAGCATTTCAGATATATTGAACTCTTTTAGCCCGCTCTGTTTATTCTTTTCGTCGCCTTTAAAGGGAGAAGCCTGTCTCTTTCATGTTTTAACTTACTCCTCCTTTTTCTTAGAGGAATAAGCCTTGTGCATACATCGAGTAGTTCGCTAACCGAGTTAATCTGTTCTAGGCATAAAGGTGGGGTCTGTGTTGCTTAGTATATCTTCCCGCTTATTCGGTTAGGACTTGGTTTACTTGGTCCCACTTTATGTTTTTTGTTATTGAAGTTGAATTTGTGTGAATGCTCCTCGTGACTATCTCATTATGTCGGTCTGGGGAATCCGCGCATACATGACTGAACCTCAATTGTTGTGATCTGTGTATATTGTTTTGATATGGTGTAATTTCTTATCAGTTATCATTGTTAGTGAGATGAGGTCTAGTGTATTCTCAGTCTAGGTAGGCTCTTTTATTTGCTGGTTTAAATTGAATTTTGTGCAAGAGATTTAAAAGGCTTGCGTGTGTTGAGTTTCATCAGAGCTGCCTCATGGTGTTAGTACTGCAGCAATATTATTTGCTATTTTCTCAATTTTAGGTGCCTTAAGTTGAAATCCCCAAGGAGCAAGATTGTTGGGTTGCAGGAGCGGAAGGTTTTCCAGACAGTGTAGCAATTTTTAACAGCTGTTCCTGGAATTGCTGGATGTTGCATCGGGAGGCTGTTGACAATTCACAATGACTAGGTTTTGGTTCTTCGACCTTCTACTGCTAAAACATTCCCACTACTTCAATTTGAGGATTTAGAGTCTGTCAAAAAATTGATCTGCAATGTACAGGGCAAACCCCCCCTTTTGCCTGTTCACTCTGTTCCACTTACTGTATAGGTTGTAACTGGGATCCATTTTTCGTTGTCCAAGTGATCCATTTTGTGGGTCTCAGTGAAAGACGCGATCATTCGCCTTTTGCCTCTGCAAGCCGTCCAAGGATGAAAGGTATTTTTTGTTTGTTTGGCTTTAGACCCTGTATATTTGCTAAGAAGATTGTTATCGGACTGGTGGTATTATGTTGGTACTGGGGGGGGGATTTTTTTTTCCGGCATTTGTATCTGTATTCTGTTGTTTGGAGTGGGAGGCTCATCGACTGTGTTACATACTCACAGGAATGACGTGGATTTAGGTGTACGATTTATGCACATTTCATGCCAGTTTTTTTTCCTTCCTGGCACTAAAAAAAACCTCTCCCTTTGAGTGGTCTGTGGACTACCCAGGTTTTCCCATGGCCTGGTTGTTTTGTATCGTTTTTCCCCTTTAGGATGGTATATGCCTGCAATTTAAGTTATAGCACAGTCTTTCCTGTACTGAAGAGGACACAGTTCAGGGTGAAAAAGCTCTACAGGGAAGGGAGTTTGCACATTTTCCTCCTGTTGGATATGGGCATGGCATTCCTAGGGTGGTCATAGTTGCAAGTCCATTCTGTTTTTCTGACTTTTCCGATGCAGGCAGATACCGAGTGCTAGTATGTGCACGGCTAGGGGTTCGTTTGCCTTGGGTTTCTGTGACTGTATTCCCTGTTGGTCTAGTGTCCAGTTTACTTCTATTCCTCCCTAGCACAACAATGGAGCTCCCACAATTGTTTTTGGTAAATTTATCTCACTATTGCTACGTGGAGTCTCTTGTTTTGCTATTTCCTGCGGTATTTCTAGTTTGCAATATTGGTTTTATCTTATCTTTGATCTACCACTTGTTTCCCTTATATGGCTCTGTCCCCTATGAGGTCATTCATATGTAGTCCTTCCTGCGTATAATTCCCGAACTACCTGGGATCAAAATCTCCAGCTTTCACCATTTTACGTCTCCCAGGACAGCATCTCCAGCTTCCCCAATTTCTGTCTCAGGACAGATCTCCAGCTTCCCATTACTGATCTACCAGGTCAGATCACTCCAGCTTCACCATTACTGTCTCCCAGGACAGCATCAGACATCCCCATTACTGTCTCCCAGGACTGCACTATCAGCCCCACCAATTTACTGACTAACAGGGACATCATCTCCAGCCTAACAGTTTTCTGTCTACTTGGGCCAAGTATCAAGGGCAGTACCATTCAGGCCCGGACTTTTTAAGTTCCCATCTGTTGTAGAAAGTCCAGTTTTTTATGAAAGCAGCTTGATGTTTGAACCTCTTTTTAATACCCTTGTGATTTTAGTCCACAGATTTTATCTCATTTGGGCATACCCCCCCCCCCCACAACCACTTCCCTGTTTAATACTGCTTGTAGCTATAGTTCTGGGATATTCTGCCACAAGTGGGCGTGACCACATTTTCACAGAAATGACATTTATGCATGTGGTAAGCCCGTTTGTTTGAACTGGACCACAGACAAACAAACAGCTTCATAATGATTTGATTGGTTGTTGATTTACTGCAATTCTACTAGCAACTCTTGAATATTCTATTAATAAACATGCTAGGTGGATGCACAACGAAACCGTTTGAAACCATCCAGGGGTTCGGACAGTCAAGGGTTCGGGACAGTATTGGGTTCGGGACGTCAAGGGTTCGGGACCAGTCACACGGGTTCGGACCAGTCTATCTGATCTGATCAGTGGGTCCACTTATTTAAACATACTGTCGGTGATTTGAGCTAACACATGAAGGATCTACTGGAAATTATTTACCCGAGTAATATGTGATTTGATTGATACAAAAGTATAACTTGCGTGTTGAAGAGCCGGTGACTGCTGGCACTCCTACAATGACGAACGGTCGAGCCTCCACCTTTGTTTATCAATCGCTGTATCAGCATCAGTTTTGACGTAATTACCTATTATTATTATTCTTATTTAAGGTATTGTAATTTTGGTAGTCCTGTAACATTCATGGTTGTAAATAATGTTTCCTCAAGTGACATGTGTCATAATAATCCTAAATTGAGGATAATTTATGTCGTGCTTATTCAGGTTGGTGATGGGGTTAGTTTTCAATGTGTGTGTGTGAGTGGGGGGGGGAGGGAGGGATGGTGGGTCACCTGTGTTGCAGCACAGGTTTCTTAATAAGGCATATTGTAGGTCTGGTGTATTTGTTGCGAGTTGTATTACGGGTGATTGTCATTAAGCTTGGTGCATTATTGTGTTGACGTTGTAATTTTAGGAGTTTTATTTATAGCCATTTTGTGGCCTTTGTTATTATACCTTTATTCCTTCTTAAATTGTGATATGTTTTAAAAACTAGAAACCCAGCAGTTACACAATCCAGGGCAACATGGGTTTAGAACAGGTCGCTCCTGTCTGTCTCAACTATTGGACCACTACGACAAGGTCCTAAATGCACTAGAAGACAAAAAGAATGCAGATGTAATATATACAGACTTTGCAAATGCCTTCGACAAGTGTGACCATGGCGTAATAGCGCACAAAATGCGTGCTAAAGGAATAACAGGAAAAGTCGGTCGATGGATCTATAATTTCCTCACTAACAGAACACAGAGAGTAGTCGTCAACAGAGTAAAGTCCGAGGCAGCTACGGTGAAAAGCTCTGTTCCACAAGGCACAGTTTCTCGCTCCCATCTTGTTCCTCATCCTTATATCCGACATAGACAAGGATGTCAGCCACAGCACCGTGTCTTCCTTTGCAGATGACACCCGAATCTGCATGACAGTGTCTTCCATTGCAGACACTGCAAAGCTCCAGGCAGACATCAACCAAATCTTTCAGTGGGCTGCAGAAAACAATATGAAGTTCAACGATGAGAAATTTCAATTACTCAGATTATGGTAAACATGAGGAAATTAAAACTTCATCAGAGTACAAAACAAATTCTGGCCACCAAAATAGAGCGAAACACCAACGCAAA